>WNWK01015177.1:0-48741 GCA_009830355.1 Cherax destructor
AGACCGCTCGGACAAGGAGCGGTTAGTTTCAAAAGTATCAGCCAACCTGGCTGCTTCCAATGCCGTAGGCAAGGAATGATCTTGTAGAAACACTCGAACCTCTGGACTAACAGACTCCAGCAGGTTGTCCACCAAGATGAGCTGCTTCAAATTTTCAAAATCAGTGACACCACTTGCCTTGTACCACTTTGTAAAGCCCTGGTCTGCTGTCTGACAAAATCAACAGCAGACTGACCCAACTGCCTTCTGCCGAGTTTGAATTCTTTCCTATACTTGGCAGGAATACATTGATAAGCCCCAAGAACAGTGGTTTTCACAATACGATAGTTACCAAAATCAGCATTTCCCAGGCTAGAAGTAAATTCTTGTGCCTTACCAAACAACGCAGTATGCACCAGTGACGCCCAATGAACCTCAGGCCACCCTAAAGCTCGAGCCTGGTTTTCAAATGCTTCGAAAACTGTTCAGGCTCTGCTTCAACAAAACGAGGAACAAACTGTACTGCCCTTTGCAAATTGAAGTCATCTACAGTCTGATGGAATTGTCTCCTCTCCTTCTCTCTATCAAACTCCTCCTTAGCAAATGCACGCTGTTCTTTAGTTTGTTCAAGAGTGAGTCTAGCTAGTTCAAGCGCCAGTGAACCAGACTCACCTGTTGATAACCCCACACCTGTGACTTGCTGGTTTTGCTCAGGAGTTTTGTCTCTCCCATTTTGTAGAAACCTCAATGGTGACCTACGATTAACAGCTCCTGTAGAAGGAGAAACACTAGACTGATATGCCATAGTTTCAGTTTGTATTTTACTCCTATAATATCACGCAGCTGAGCAGCAGTAAGGGTACGCTGGTATTCAACACCAATAGAACGAGCGATACGCCAACAACGCTGTAGAGATAGTTTGGGCAACTTTAGCAGAGTTAACTCAGACACTAACCGTCTGACTCGAATAGGTGGCATTAACCCCCAACTTTAACACGCTGTAGCTCTATGCACGGTACGAATTGCAGTATACTCATACGATAGCAGAGCTGACACGCAATAGCAAAGCCAATATGCACACACACAATAGCAAGGCTGATACACAATAACAAACCAAATTGCAGAATACTCACAATAGCAGGCTGACCATAGCGAAGCGAATGCAAAAATGAGACACAAAATTCGTGAAGCGTTGGCAAAGCGTAAGCAATGCCAGATAGCAAGCTATCTAGATACAAGACTAGCTCCTGCGCGAACTTCAACTCTAGGCTCAACTCCTGCTCTAAGTCTCCAAATTCAGCTCCAGGACAGGCTACCCATATTACAACCTCAGGTTCAATGGCCTGTTAACCTGAGTGTAAAGGAAGCTTGGAACAAAGAAACACAGTAGAAGATGTATTGAAATTGTATTTCTTCAAAATTCAGCTTAGATTAATTCCAAACTTTTATCTTTTCCTTCACCAAGTAATTGTGATTATATAAGACTTTTGTCTTTTCCTTCACCAAGTATAACAAAGTGATATTTACACCTATGTACACTATATACAAAGGAGTAGTGTTTAGTGCACGCCACAGTTGTCTAGGCTAAGCAGCAGCCAAAAGACAGACAACTTTCCACAACCAGCTCTATGCAGGAATTCCAATGACAAACTGCGAGTGGTAACCACGTCACCTTTTGTCATTGTTAAACTCGCATTTAATTGGCTGAACCGAGTCGTTGATTTGATGATGGGGCCCTCATCACCAAACCCTTAACGATGGTTCGCTGGTTGGAGGGGAGCCTATGTGGGTGTGTTAACATGCTCCGAATAAAGGTTACATACTCTTTGCATGCAACAGTAGGCGAAACGTTTCGAGAATAATGATACTCATCTGATGCACATGTCTTACTCATCCAGCTCTCAGCTACTTTGCATGACTAATTATGTGTCTTCAGTCACCTGACATGCCCAGGACTCACCACGTCGAGGTGACTGCCCTTCGAGGTTTCATTATGACTTCGAGTCACTGTGGTGTTGCAGCTGGAAATAAAAAGACAACTTTAGATGTAAGAGAGAGTAACTAGTTAAGCAGCCATGGTCTCTGATTTCAAGAGAACTCCAGAGTTAGACGTGTGCATATGCTCTGAAATGCGGTACTTAGTGAGGTAAAGGAGATATCTCCTACTACCCGAGCATTAAATCTCGTCTACTTCAACAAATAGACAAGACCTACTATTACAAGACAGAGGGTTCATGCTCTTTATAATATTTCCAATGTAAGTTGTTGTTTTTGGAGGGGGTAAGAATACTTCTTTATATTACGCTGTTCTTTACAAATGCGAAGACTGTTAAATAATTTTCTCAGGTAGGCGTTTTGTGAAAAATAATTAAGCAAACACTTACCTTGGAGATTAAAGAGATAATAAAATGAATATATATCGTCAGCTTAATGTTTTAACGCTCTTTACACAGTTTGGGGAAAAACTAAAATATGAACCTAGTCCAATGAATGTTGCTTTTCCTAGCATAATCATTGTACAGGATGGAATGTGTTACGGGCATAGCCTGTAGATCACTTTGGCTACCCACTTGACCTATTGTGATTATGACAAGAACTCTACGATCGCATTAGCCGTGTAGGTCATGTGAAGGTAAGCGATTCACATGAAGTTGAAGAAGGTCCAGGAGACTGCTGTGAAAACCAGGAACTCTTTTTCCTTGTTATCGGACGAATGTGAAGACATCCCAGCGAAGACCATCTCTAGAAAGACCGTCGAGAACGTCATGCACACCGCCAGTCGAGGTAAGAACATTGTTTTAGTTGGGGACAGTCAGATTAAATTTATGGATAGGGAATTTTGTCTTAGGGATAGGAATAGGAGGCAGAGGGTGTGTTATCCTGGGGCTGGGATGAAGGATATTGTTAGCCGTCTAGACGACATCATGAGAGGTAATGGGAGCAATCCTATTATCTGTCTCAGTGCTGGAGGCAACGATGTTGGCAGGCGTAGGACTCCTACGCCTACCCTGCCTGGGTATTGGAAAGCCAGTGGCACTAGGTGACAAGGACAGTAATAGATATAGTGGAAAAACAGAAATGAGCAGGAAGGGTAAAGAGAAAGGAGGGTCTTTAAATGTATATTACACCAATAGTCGTAGTGCTAGGAATAAGATGGACGAGTTGAGATTAGTTGCAAGTACGGGTAATATTGATGTTTTTGCAATAACTGAGACATGGTTTAATATGAAAAATCGGGACATGCCTGCCGAATGTCACATTCAGGGTTTTAAATTGTTCCAAGTAGACAGAAGTATCGGGAAGGGGGGTGGGGTTGCACTCTATGTCCGTGATCATTTAAATTGTTGCATAAAAACGGGTATAAAGTCTGAAATAACACATACAGAGTCTGTCTGGATAGAATTTTCAGAGGGTTGTGAAAAATTGATTTTAGGCGTGATTTACCGTCCTCCAAACTTAGATAGGGAACAAGGGAGACTACTTTGGGAGGAAATTGTTAAGGCAAGCAAGGAAACCCTTGTTAATAGTTTAGAAATTACAGAGGAACTCGGCTCAAGCGACCACAAGTCAATTACCTTTAGCATTGAATGGATGTATGATAGTAGGGATAATTCAGTAACGGTCCCAGATTTTCGCTTAGCAGATTATAATGAACTTAGAGAACACTTATCAACTGTGGACTGGGGTGACGAAGAGAGGTATCAATATGACAGTTTTCTTAACACTATACAGGCTGCCCAAAGAACATTTATCCCGTATAAAGAAATTAGATCAAGTAGAAATGACCCAAAATGGATGAATAATAGGCTCAAGTATCTTTTAGGGCAGAAGAAAGTAATTTATAGGCGAATTTATTGGTGAACTCCTCATACGTGATAAGAAAAGACTGTCAATGAATAAACAGAAGAATGGACGGGACTCGAACCGTGGTGCAGACAGGTAGCATGTCCAGAGCTGTACCACTGAGGTACGAGGCTCAGTGGTACAGAGCTGGACCTGCTACCTGTGAGAACCACGGTTTGAGTCCCAGTCCATTCTTCTGTCTATTTAAATTTGATATTTGTGGCTTTTTTTTATATGGTAGTCGTGGTGCTGGTAGTACCGTCAGGTACTGCTGCTGTTGATGCTGTTGTTAGCGGTGGTTCAACTGGTGTATTTGACGCTAGTAGTTGTGATGCCGTTGATGGTTTTACTACTAGTGGTTGATGGCAGTTATGATTGTGATAATATTGGTGACGATACTGGTGTTGGTGCTATTGATGGGTGGTGTTGCGGGTGGTGCAGGTTGTGGTGGTGCTTGCGATATTTTATAACATAAGAACATAAGAAAGGAGGAACACTGCAGCAGGCCTGTTGGCCCATACTAGGCAGGTCCTTCACAATCCGTCCCACTAACAGAATATTTGCTTAACCCAATTTTCAATGCTACCCAAGAAATAAGCTTTGATAATTTTATTTACTCATGTGCGAGTCCCACTCAAATCCAACCCCTCTCACTCATGAATTTATCCAACCTAAATTTGAAACTACCCAAGGTCCTAGCTTCAATAACCCTACTAGGCAGACTGTTCCACTCATCAACTACCCTATTTCCAAACCAATACTTTCCTATATCCTTTCTAAATCTAAACTTATCTAACTTGAATCCATTATTGCGGGTTCTCTCTTGGAGAGATATCCTCAAGACCTTATTTATATCCCCTTTGTTAATACCCATTTTCCACTTGTATACCTCGATCATGTCTCCTCTCATTCTACGTCTTAAAAGTGAATGTAATTTAAGGGTCTTCAATCTTTCTTCGTAAGGAAGATTTCTAATGCTATGTACTAATTTAGTCATTCTACGCTGAATGTTTTCTAACGAATTTATGTCCATTCTGTAATATGGAGACCAGAATTGAGCTGCATAATCTAGGTGAGGCCTTACTAATGATGTATAAAGCTGTAATATAACCTCTGCACTTCTGTTGCTTACACTTCTTGATATAAATCCCAGTAATCTATTTGCCTTATTACGTACGCTTAGGCATTGCTGATGGGAGGTGATGATACTGGTGAAGGGGAACCAAGAGCCCCCTCACTGGATCTGTTCTTCCCTTCCATAAGTTCGCCTCATATTTCCCAGGTAATGTATGACCCAAAACGATTCAGTACTTCCTCCCTGTTTAAAATAATTATTACATTAATAATAACTGTGGCATGTCTCGTGCTGGTGGAGGTGCTTGTAGTGCTCCTGCTTGTGGTGCTGCTGGTTGTGGTGATCATGTTGCTACTTGTAGTGCCGGTGGTGCTGGTTCTGTTGCTTGTAGTGCTACTGGCTACGGTGGTAGTGCAGCTGGACAGTATTTGAATAAAAACCTAACAGGCTGCGTGCTGCTGCTTGTAGTGCCGGTGGTGCTGGTGCTGCTGATTGTAGTGCCGGTGGTGCTGGTGCTGCTGCTTGTAGTGCCGGTGGTGCTGGTGCTGCTGATTGTAGTGCCGGTGGTGCTGGTGCTGCTGCTTGTAGTGCCGGTGGTGCTGGTGCTGCTGCTTGTAGTGCCGGTGGTGCTGGTGCTGCTGCTTGTAGTGCCGGTGGTGCTGGTGCTGCTGCTTGTAGTGCCGGTGGTGCTGGTGCTGCTGCTTGTAGTGCCGGTGGTGCTGGTGCTGCTGCTTGTAGTGCCGGTGGTGCTGCTGCTTGTGGTGCCGG
The DNA here is from genome assembly GCA_009830355.1 of Cherax destructor. NCBI lineage: Eukaryota > Metazoa > Arthropoda > Malacostraca > Decapoda > Parastacidae > Cherax > Cherax destructor. The sequence goes on from WNWK01015177.1 coordinate 5,666, forward strand.
TGGTGCCGGTGGTGCTGGTGCTGCTGATTGTAGTGCCGGTGGTGCTGGTGATGCTGCTTGTAGTACTGGTGGTGCTGGTGCTGCTTCTTGTAGTGACGGTGGTGCTGGTGCTGCTGCTTGTAATGCCGGTGGTGCTGGTGCTGCTGCTTGTAGTGCCGGTGGTGCTGGTGCTGCTGCTTGTGGTGCCGGTGCTGCTGCTTGTAGTGCCGGTGGTGCTGCTGCTTGTAGTGCCGGTGGTGCTGGTGCTGCTGCTTGTAGTGCCGGTGGTGCTGGTGCTGCTGCTTGTGGTGCCGGTGCTGCTGCTTGTAGTGCCGGTGGTGCTGGTGCTGCTGCTTGTGGTGCCGGTGCTGCTGCTTGTAGTGCCGGTGGTGCTGGTGCTGCTGCTTGTAGTGCCGGTGGTTCTGGTGCTGCTGCTTGTAGTACTGGTGGTGCTGGTGCTGCTGCTTGTAGTGCCGGTGCTGCTGCTTGTAGTGCCGGTGGTGCTGGTGCTGCTGCTTGTAGTGCCGGTGGTGCTGCTGCTTGTAGTGCCGGTGGTGCTGGTGCTGCTGCTTGTGGTGCCGGTGCTGCTGCTTGTAGTGCCGGTGGTGCTGGTGCTGCTGAATGTAGTGCTGATGTCGAGAATGGAAAGAAGACGATGGAAAAGAGAAACAGAAAATGGGATATTTGTTGTTAATAATCATGAGAACCACATACAATAATGAATAATTAATAGTAATCAGTCAATAATGGTCAGATGATAATGCCACAGTGTTAGTATAAGAATTAATATGACTCCCATCATACATATTATAACTAATTAATTTGGAGGAAATGAGAATCTACACCCACTGCTGTTTAGTGTAATCCCAGCAGTTAGCATTACAATTTAGAGTACTTAACACACTTATAACCTGTATCCATATTACAAATTTAATGACACTTAATGACACTTTACACCACCACAGTAATACCTAATATACACAACTCTTAGACTGCATCTTCAAGAATGTTACCAGCTCCATTCCAGATGTATAGAGGCAGTTTACCAGCCCCTAAGATACAAAGATATAATTACATCTCAATCATAGGCCGAAATAATAGTGGCAAACTGGAGCAAAGTGAGATACATCCTCCCTAGTGATGGCTTTAGCTGCACTGATGCAAAACAGTCATCTGATACACATTAATAATCCCATCACTCGTACACCAATATTAACCTACACAAAAATTTATAAACACGTAGTTAATAGCTACCAACCATTGACAAAATAACATGGCTAATTTTAGCACCATATATATATATATATATATATATATATATATGCTTATATGTATAATATTTAAGGCATATGTATAATCTAAACCTGTAAAAATAAAAAATATTTTGCCCAAAAAAAGTTTATACCCGGCGCTTCACATAAATACTAAATATATCCCTAACCAACTTAATAATCATTTAAATTTTATTCAGAACTATTCTATGAGCACCAAAAACCATGCCCCTATATAATCACTCTCCCAAAACAGATACAACTCTCAAAATAAAAAAAAGATAAAAGAAAACAATGTTACTCCCCTCCCATCCTTAAAACCCATTAAATTTCATAATTATATTACTCTACAATCACCATTATGCTCTTGCCACCTTCTCTGATCTTTGCAGAATAACCTAACGTAAAATAATGTAATTTTACAACCCTTATCTATGAAAAATGATTAAAATTATGAAACATTAACGCCTTCTGGACAACGAAACTTTGGCAACCTAGCTGCTAAAAATTAATATTTTCTAGACGCTCTAAATAAATAAAGACAACTGCTTCAGTCCTATATATTTTGTTAACAATAATATAATAAACGAATACTAAGCTACAATATACACTGGTGGTGGTGGTGTTGCTGGATGTGGTGGTGTTGCTGGATGTGGTGGTGTTGCTGGATGTGGTGGTGTTGCTGGATGTGGTGGTATTGCTGGATGTGGTGGTGTTGCTGGATGTGGTGGTGTTGCTGGATGTGGTGGTGTTGCTGGATGTGGTGGTGTTGCTGGATGTGGTGGTGTTGCTGGATGTGGTGGTGTTGCTGGATATGGTGGTGTTTCTGGATGTGGTGGTGTTACTGGATGTGGTGGTGTTGCTGGATGTGGTGGTGTTGCTGGATGTGGTGGTGTTGCTGGATGTGGTGGTGTTGCTGGATGTGGTGGTGTTGCTGGATGTGGTGGTGTTGCTGGATGTGGTGGTGTTGCTGGATGTGGTGGTGTTGCTTGATTTGATGGTGTTGCTGGATGTGGTGGTGTTGCTGGATGTGGTGGTGTTGCTGGATGTTGTGGTGTTGCTGGATGTGGTGGTCTTGATGCTGGATGTGGTGGTCTTGATGCTGGATGTGGTGGTGTTGCTGGATGTGGTGGTGTTGCTGGATGTGGTGGTGTTGCTGGATGTGGTGGTGTTGCTGGATGTGGTGGTGTTGCTGGATGTGGTGGTGTTGCTGGATGTGGTGGTGTTGCTGGATGTGGTGGTGTTGCTGGATGTGGTGGTGTTGCTTGATGTGATGGTGTTGCTGGATGTGGTGGTGTTGCTGGATGTGGTGGTGTTGCTGGATGTGGTGGTTTGCTGGATGTGGTGGTCTTGATGCTGGATGTGGTGGTCTTGATGCTGGATGTGGTGGTGTTGCTGGATGTGGTGGTGTTGCTGGATGTGGTGGTGTTGCTGGATGTGGTGGTGTTGCTGGATGTGGTGGTGTTGCTGGATGTGGTGGTGTTGCTGGATGTGGTGGTGTTGCTGGATGTGGTGGTGTTGCTGGATGTGGTGGTGTTGCTGGATGTGATGGTGTTGCTGGATGTGGTGGTGTTGCTGGATGTGGTGGTGTTGCTGGATGTGGTGGTGTTGCTGGATGTGGTGGTGTTGCTGGATGTGGTGGTGTTGCTGGATGTGGTGGTGTTGCTGGATGTGGTGGTGTTGCTGGCTGTGGTTGTGTTTCTGGATGTGGTGGTGTTTCTGGATGTGGTAGTGTTACTGGATGTGGTGGTGTTGCTGGATGTGGTGGTCTTGATGCTGGATGTGGTGGTGTTGCTGGATGTGGTGGTCTTGATGCTGGATGTGGTGGTGTTGCTGGATGTGGTGGTGTTGCTGGATGTGGTGGTGTTGCTGGATGTGGTGGTGTTGCTGGATGTGGTGGTGTTGCTGGATGTGGTGGTCTTGATGCTGGATGTGGTGGTGTTGCTGGATGTGGTGGTATTGATGCTGGATGTGGTGGTGTTGCTGGATGTGGTGGTGTTGCTGGATGTGGTGGTGTTGCTGGATGTGGTGGTGTTGCTGGATGTGGTGGTCTTGATGCTGGATGTGGTCGTCTTGATGCTGGATGTGGTGGTGTTGCTGGATGTTGTGGTCTTGATGCTGGATGTGGTGGTGTTGCTGGATGTGGTGGTCTTGATGCTGGATGTGGTGGTGTTGCTGGATGTGGTGGTCTTGATGCTGGATGTGGTGGTGCTGGAATTACATCTGGAAGTGCTGGTGAGTGGCAGTTCCTCTTCCTCTCGTTAACCTCGACAATATTTGAAGAAAAACTTAATAGGTTACGTGCTGGCATGGCCGCGTGGAGTGTGGTGATTATGCTGGCTCCGTGAGTGGAGAGAGAGAGAGAGAGAGAGGAGAGAGAGAGAGAGAGAGAGAGAGAGAGATAGAGAGGGCAGAAAATAATGTCACTACATTACCGTGATATTTCACTATCTGACGTTTTTCACTCTACACGGTGTTTCACTTCACTGATGTTTTACTACTCTAAGTGAGGTTTCTCTTCCCTACCTGGTGTTTCATGACACTACGTGATTTTTATTTACCTCATCTGGTGCTTCACTACTCTACCTGGTGCTTCACTACTCTACCTGGTGCTTCACTACTCTACCTGGTGCTTTACTACCCTACCTGGTGCTTCACTACTCTACCTGGTGCTTCACTACCCTACCTGGTGCTTCACTACTCTACCTGGTGCTTTACTACCCTACCTGGTGCTTCACTACTCTACCTGGTGCTTCACTACCCTACCTGGTGCTTCACTACTCTACCTGGTGCTTTACTACCCTACCTGGTGCTTCACTACTCTACCTGGTGCTTTACTACCCTACCTGGTGCTTCACTACTCTACCTGGTGCTTCACTACTCTACCTGGTGCTTCACTACTCTACCTGGTGCTTCACTACTCTACCTGGTGCTTCACTACCCTACCTCGTCCTTCACTACTCTACCTGGTGCTTCACTACCCTACCTGGTGCTTCACTACCCTACCTGGTGCTTCACTACCCTACCTGGTGCTTCACTACCCTACCTGGTGCTTCACTACTCTACCTGGTGCTTTACTACCCTACCTGGTGCTTCACTACTCTATCTGGTGCTTCACTACCCTACCTGGTGCTTCACTACTCTACCTGGTGCTTCACTACTCTACCTGGTGCTTCACTACTCCACCTGGTGTTTCACTACTCTACCTGGTACTTCACTATACCTGGTGTTCACTACTGTACCTGGTGCTTTACTACCCTACCTGGTGCTTCACTACTCTACCTGGTGCTTCACTACTCTTCCTGGTGCTTCACTACTCTACATGGTGCTTTACTACCCTACCTGGTGCTTCACTACTCTAACTGGTGCTTCACTACCCTACCTGGTGCTTCACTACTCTACCTGGTGCTTTACTACCCTACCTGGTGCTTCACTACTCTACGTGGTGCTTCACTACCCTACCTGGTGCTTCACTACTCTACCTGGTGCTTCACTACCTTACCTGGTCCTTCACTACTCTACCTGGTGCTTCACTACCCTACCTGGTGCTTCAATACTCTACCTGGTGCTTTACTACTCTACCTGGTGCTTCACTACTCTACCTGGTGCTTCACTACCCTACCTGATGCTTCAGTACTCTATCTGGTGCTTCACTACCCTACCTCGTGCTTCACTACTATACCTGGTGCTTCACTACCCTACCTGGTGCTTCACTACTCTACCTGGTGCTTCACTACCCTACCTGGTGCTTCACTACTCTACCTGGTGCTTTACTACTCTACCTGGTGCTTCACTACTCTACCTGGTGCTTCACTACTCTACCTGGGGCTTCACTACCCTACCTGGTGCTTCACTACTCTACCTGGTGCTTCACTACCCTACCTGGTGCGTCACGTCCCTACCTGGTGCTTCACTACCCTACCTGGTGCGTCACGTCCCTACCTGGTGCTTCACTACCCTACCTGGTGCGTCACGTCCCTACCTGGTGGTTTACGTCCGTACCTGGTGCTTTACTACCCTACCTGGTGCTTCACTACCCTACCTGGTGCGTCACGTCCCTACCTGGTGCTTCACGTCCCTACCTGGGCTTCACGTCCCTACCTGGTGCTTCACTACCCTACCTGGTGCTTCACTACCCTACCTGGTGCTTCACGTCCCTACCTGGTGCTTCACTACCCTACCTGGTGCGTCACTACCCTACCTGGTGCTTCACGTCCCTACCTGGTGCTTCACGTCTCTACCTGGTGCTTCACTTCCCTACCTGGTGCTTCACTTCCCTACCTGGTGCTTCACTTCCCTACCTGGTGCTTCACTTCATTACCTGGTGCTTCACGTCCCTACCTGGTGCTTCACGTCCCTACCTGGTGCTTCACTACCCTACCTGGTGCTTCACGTCCCTACCTGGTGCTTCACTTCCCTACCTGGTGCTTCACTTCCCTACCTGGTGCTTCACTTCCCTACCTGGTGCTTCACGTCCCTACCTGGTGCTTTGCTACCCTACTTGGTGCTTCACGTCCCTACCTGGTGCTTCACTTCCCTACTTGGTGCTTCACGTCCCTACCTGGTGCTTCACTTCCCTACCTGGTGCTTCACTTCCTACCTGGTGCTTCACTTCCCTACCTGGTGCTTCACTTCCCTACCTGGTGCTTCACGTCCCTACCTGGTGCTTCACTACCCTACCTGGTGCTTCACGTCCCTACCTGGTGCTTCACTTCCCTACCTGGTGCTTCACTTCCTACCTGGTGCTTCACTTCCTACCTGGTGCTTCACGTCCCTACCTGGTGCTTTGCTACCCTACTTGGTGCTTCACGTCCCTACCTGGTGCTTCACTTCCCTACTTGGTGCTTCACGTCCCTACCTGGTGCTTCACTTCCCTACCTGGTGCTTCACTTCCCTACCTGGTGCTTCACTTCATTACCTGGTGCTTCACTTCCCTACCTGGTGCTTCACGTCCCTACCTGGTGCTTCACTACCCTACCTGGTGCTTCACTTCCCTACCTGGTGCTTCACTTCCCTACCTGGTGCTTCACTTCCCTACCTGGTGCTTCACGTCCCTACCTGGTGCTTTGCTACCCTACTTGGTGCTTCACGTCCCTACCTGGTGCTTCACTTCCCTACTTGGTGCTTCACGTCCCTACCTGGTGCTTCACTTCCCTACTTGGTGCTTCACTGTATACAGTACGCTGTGTTTCACAACGTGATATTTTCCTACACTACGTTGGTACTTCTTTGCCCTACGTCGTGTTTCGTTATACTACGTAGTGTTTCGTTATACTACGTAGTGTTTCGCTACACTACGTGGTGTTTCGCTACACTACGTGGTGTTTCGCTACACTACGTGGGGTTTTCACTCCCGTAGACGGTGTTTCTCTGCGAGGTGCTTCGCTACACCCAGTGGTGTTTTTGACGACATTAATAGCGATAATGTATGCCAACATGAACAGTCACAACTAAAATGCGAAATTTGCATTAATTTTAATTTTGTTTCCAAAACAACATCAAACTAGTACTTCAATTTCACGTAATTGCCGGCTAACTGCTCTAATGTTGATGCTCTCTAACCATCGCCTATATTAACTAATTTTGCTTTCCCCAAGCGAGCACTGTAACGCAGGACAGAATATTATAACTTTACGTTAACCATTGTACACAGGTGTTGCCTACATTGTGGAGGTGCTAAACACACCGTACAGAGGTGTAACCGCGACGCTGTACACAGTGTGTAGAAGGGAGATATGCTGTGTTAGGTGCAATAATCTTAAATCATATATTGGTAGGTAATGACATTATTGTGAGGAAGTTTAATGGTGTGGACGTGAACGTACATTTTCACCATTTACTACGGAGAACAAAATAATAATAAAAATAATAATAATAATAATAATAATAATTATTATTATTATTATTATTATTATTATTATTATTATTATTATTATTATTATTATTATTATTATTATTATTATTATTAATTATTGCAGATTATTGGTTCAGAGAAGCGACAGGTTGATAAATTAGACACATGTGCAACACTTGGGTATTTTTATTAAGAAACGTTTCGCCACACAGTGGCTTCATCATTCCATACAAAGAGAGGTGATGAAAATCAGAAGGAGTTTGAGGTAATATGTCCCTTAGCCTGGAGCCGATGTAATCAGGCCTCCCTCCACTTGTGGATTTGTCCAGGGTGACACCGCCTACCACTGCTTCACCTCACCTGTTTGCAGTGTATAAGCCAGTTCTTCGCACATATGCTGTTTTCTTTTCAAGTTTTATGGGTTCGAATCCTCGGCTAGTCGCAGTGTTGTTAATGATATATATATATATATATATATATATATATATATATATATATATATATATATATATATATATATATATATATATATATATATATATATATATATATATAAGTTATCCCATTGGAGTCATACATCACTGAAATTTGAACAATACTGTAAATATCCTCCTTATTTAATTTTTTAAAGTTCTTCATCCATGGATTGTGTTTGGGAGACCATGGAAACTCAAGCGCAGTCGACAGAATTCCCAAATATAACGTGATGGTGACTGCTGAGACTCAGATAAGGAAAGGATGCTGTTCGTTACGTTTATTGTTTTATAAATTGTATGTGACAAAGTGGATAAGATAACGATGTGGCTGGTGTTTAAATTGATTGGAATAAGGTAAATTCTTCCCTGGAAATCTTTATTGCTGAGACGCATCGTTGTATTTCAACTCTGTATTAACTCATCTCTGTATTTCAAGTGAAAAATCCTGATGCGCACTGATCAGCGGGATTTTTCACTTGAAATACAGAGATGACTTTATGCTGGAGACAGTGGAAGAAGTGGATAGGTAATTTTTAGGTGTTCAATTCTTACTATGCAGACGAAGCGTTTGTATCTGGAGAGAGTTTCGTGGGTCGACGCCCCCGCGGCTCGGTCTATGACCGGGCCGCTGCAGTATGAATACCCAAGTGATGTGCTATGTCTTATTCATCAACGTGACGGTACTGAAGTACTATTAAAGTACGAAAACCATGAGCTAAGTCATAACGCTGTTCTGCTCCACGGTCTGTGCTCTACTGTATGTTGCTTAAAACTCTGTCTTGATCTTATTCCAGTCAGTGGAAAAGATTTCCAACTTCTGAATCCGTTTATTAAATTTAAGTTGACTCTCATAGTTGATTCTGTCTTCAGAGCTTTGTTTTATCTAGTGTCGGAACCCAGTGACATACTGGGGACAACAGTGAACAGTGGGAACACCCTGTGGAACACCGTTTTATTGGGACAACGATTCTCTGTGAAACCTTATTACACCCTTTGTTCTGAAACAAATAGTTTCCTAATATTCCTCTACGAACGTCCCTGAGTGTACTGATACTACAGAGCAACGAGCTGTTGAACTGGCTCGTTAGAGGATCTGTTTACTTAGTAAGAATATCAGTTTAAATGTTTTTTCGTAACACTAGGCATTGTTTATGTACGCACGCACGATCGAACGCACGCATGCACCCCCCCCACACACAGACACGACCAGGAGCTGTTAATCGACCCTTGCAACCATTAGTACACTCACACATATATACATACACACACATACTTGTGAATCAACCCCTGTCTGTCTGTCTGTCTGTCTGTCTGTCTGTCTCTCTCTCTCCTCGTTAATGACTCTACACATCAGGTGAAGCGAGGGAAGGTCCGTTCTTCAGTGCATATATATCGAAGAAAAAAAATGCTCAAGTTCCGAGTTGAAATCTTTCCCTAAGAGGATTCCAGACGCGCTATTTGACATGTAATAGGATTAACTGGAGTGTCAGGGTATTAGATCTCCTAAATAATTAAATACTGCCGGCCGTCTCCCGACTTTCCGACTCTCTTGCGAGTCTCGAGTCTCGAGTCTCGAGTCTCGAGTCTCGTGTTCGCCTCTCGTCTCTCCATGAATTATTCTCAGAAACCTCACTTCATCTGTACACAGGAAAATGAAGATTATTTTCGCAGGCTGGGATAACTTTGGCGAACGTAACGCACTTGTTGCCTCTGTTCACCTAGCTGTTATTAGGTACCTGGTTGTTAGTTGACTGTTGTGAGTGGCATCCCGGGTCGGAGCTCATTTTACCCTAGATAGACCTGAAATTTACAACTTCTTAGCTTGTAAATTCAAATGTGTAAAAAAATCTGTTTGTAATATCAGTGACCTGTTAGTGTGTACTAGTGTTGCGAGTGCTTTTATGCTGGTGGAAAGGCTCGCGATTCGAGGAAATGGAGGTGTTTCCTTTTCCATAGGAAGATTCTGATCACCTCACATTTTCCATTACAGGAATTACCCTCTACGGGTGCAGCGCTTCCCTATGAGAAACTTACTACTACCACCACTAATAATAATAATAATAATAAGAAATAATAATAATAATAATAATAATAATAATAATAATATTATTATTAGTTTATATGATTATTACTATTATTATCATTATCATAAACTATTGTGGTCGTCTGAGGTGAACGTACAGTGCTTCACAACAGTGGTGAACGTAAAGTGGTGAGCATACAGTGCTTCACTACAGTGGTGAACGTACAGTGCTTCACTACAGTGGTGAACGTACAGTGCTTCAGTACAGTGGTGAACGTACAGTGCTTCACTACAGTGGTGAACATACAGTGCTTCACTACAGTGGTGAACGTACAGTGCTTCACTACAGTGGTGAACGTACAGTGCTTCACTACAAGGGTGAACGTACAGTGTTTCACTACAGTGGTGAACATACAGTGCTTCACTACAGTGGTGAACGTACAGTGCTTCAGTACAGTGGTGAACGTACAGTGCTTCACTACAGTGGTGAACGTACAGTGCTTCACTGCAGTGGTGAACGTACAGTGCTTCACTACAGTGGTGAACGTACAGTACTTCACAACAGTGGTGAACGTGCAGTGCTTCACTACAGTGGTGAGCGTACAGTGCTTCACTACAGTGGTGAACGTAGTGCTTCACTACAGTGGTGAACGTACATTGCTTCACTACAGTGGTGAACGTACAGTGCTTCACTACAGAGGCGAACATACAGTGCTTCACTACAGTGATGAACGTACAGTGCTTCACTACAGTGGTGAACGTACAGTGCTTCACTACAGAGGTGAATGTACAGTGGTTCACTACAGTGGTGAACGTACAGTGTTTCACTACAGACGTGAACGTACAGTGCTTCACTACAGGGGTGAACGTACAGTGCTTCACTACAGAGGTGAACATACAGTGCTTCACTACAGTGGTGAACGTACAGTGCTTCACTACAGAGGTGAACATACAGTGCTTCACTACAGTGGTGAACGTACAGTGCTTCACTACAGTGGTGAACGTACAGTGCTTCACTACAGTGGTGAACCTACATACATGTCCCGGCGGAGGTAACAACCTGGTAGGTAATGGCGTCAAGCTGTGGAAAAGAAGACATGAACAAACACTGAAGAAGACTATTCAGTGGTCAAGGTGTGTCAGTCCTGGGACCTACTTCACCCCGGTTCATGGGAGTCAACAAGGTCCCAAGACTGAAACGCTTCCTATTAAAATATCTTACGTATTTTGTTCCTGTGTCGTTTTCCATAGCGCTAAGAGTCTTCGTGTTGTTCTTCCACGCGCTCTCTTCAGTTTATCTTAGTTTCTTTTGTCATATAAATATTTAGCTATGAAACGTAACGTTATGCTTTTTTCTATATTTTATATTCATTATGATCCACAGTGTAACGAAAAAACAGTGATTTGCACATAACATTTAATCTCTTTTTCTACGTTTCAGGTCACTATACTAACTAATTTTGCTCTCTTTCTCTCTCTATATCTCTCTCTCTCTCTCTATCTCTGTCTCTCTCTCTCTCTTTCATATATATAATATTATCTCTCATTGCACAGCAGGATTCGAACCTGCAAACTCGGCATCATTGTACACAGTACTATATGCACAATGCGTTGTGGATAAACTACTATGTATTTTGATGCCGAATTTGCAGGTTCGTATCCTGCTGTGGACTGAGAGATAACGTTTGTAAATACACACACAACCCGCACATAGAAAAGAATTGTCAAGGATTATATATATACACACACACACGCATAAATAAATAAATAAATAAATAAATAAATAAATAAATAAATAAATAAATATATATATATATATATATATATATATATATATATATATATATATATATATATATATGTGCGAGAGAAAGAGAAATGAGAATAAAATATGCGATTGTCCCTGTGTTCTTAACTATGGAGAGGGGCTGGGCTGGTCCCTCAGTAAGAAAAAACTGGGGGTTCCTGCGGCTGTCATCTGCAGTACCTTTGGAAAACCATACGAGTCATGCTGACAAATCAATGAAATTCACTGAAAAAAAATTATATTTTTTTATCGAAAACTTCGAGAACCCGTAATTTTTATTCGTGCTGGTCACTGAACCGACGAATCCCTAAATTGGAAAATGGAATATTAATATGATGACAGCTGTAGCAGCTCTGTGGGAGGCGATGTATGCGAGAGGCTTGTTGAAGACGACAAATTATGAGGCACTTTATGAGAGCACTTAACTGAGCGGATCTATGTGTATGGTGACACATGATGGGATCCATGTGCATAGGGACACATGTGATCCATGTGCATGGTGACACATGATGGGATCCATGTTCAAGGTGACACATGATAGGATCCATGTGCATTGTGACACATGATTGAATCCATGTGCATTGTGACACATGATTGAATCCATGTGCATAGGGACACATGGAAGGATCCATGTGCAAGGTGACAGGATAAACATAAGGTCGTGTTCGGTCACACTTGTTCGGAAAATGTGACTTAAGCTTCGACTCGTCGCTCATTTGGGACAAATTAAAATATTAGCATATTAACCATCAAATCACTAATTCATTTACTACCCAGTGAATAATTGTATATACAAATTATTAAATGCAATGTAAACGAGTATCATTCGTCAGACCGAAAATAAAGTTATTTTTAATTATATAGGAAACCAAATTCTCTCTCTCTTACATAGGGTTTAACAAGGGAAGGGAGAGGATTCCTAACTTTATTTACATGCTAAGAGCTGTTACCTACATCAGCTCATTTAAAAGCCTTTTTATTATTATGAGACATATAAATAGGGAACAGGATAAAGTTGAAGCCATCTGTGGGCTAGTAATTTCATTTGATCAACTGACTAATTCGTAGATTCTCTCTCTCTCTCTCTCTCTCTCTCTCTCTCTCTCTCTCTCTCTCTCTCGTCGGTTTCCCAGTGATATGCCACGTGATTCTCTATAGATAATGTAATCAAATTTCATCCTTAGGATATCCACTTTATCCCCGGTTATAACACTCTAACTTTCACCACTGCTGCATTATTTACATTATACAGTGAACCCCCGGTGTTCGTTCTGCTCCACACTTGCCCTTTTATGTAAGTGTATTTTTTAAATGCTTTTGTAAGTGTATTTTTGTGGGTCTAAAAGGACTAGTCTACTTTACATTATTCCTTATGGGAATAAATTCGTTTGGTAATGGCACTTGAACAGCATTATGGAACGAAAAAATAACGAAAACCGGGGGTCCAATGTACTTTCTAGAAATCATTATTTGTGTTTTCTCAGAGTCGAATTTAACCTAGCTTGGTTTTTCCTAGGTTTACATAGCTATCAGCTGATGATTCATCTACCTCAGAACAACTGGCATGTACAACATTTTATTTGGCAACGTTTCGCTCTCCAGGAGACGTGTCAAGTAAAATGTCGCATTAGTTGCACTTGTGTCCTTTTACCTAACATACTGTCGGTAATTCTACCAACAGTGTTTCAACTGGCATTTCCTTTCCTGGGTAAGTAAATTTTAGAGTACAGCCATCTACCTAGACATGGGATTCTGAAATGAGGTGAGGTAGGTCATTCTAATAGTCTACAACAATGGACTAAAAATACTTCTTCACTGGCATCGATTGTCTTGTGGATTCTGTCCCATTGAAAACTTCTTTTAGAGATCCACCATGAAGGTAATCATTAAGGAGTTGTAGTGCAGAGCCAGAGACTCCGAGTGCTTACAGTTTTGCCAAGAGTTCCTGGGGCCAGAGTCCGTCGAAGGCACCAGTAATGTCCAGTACTACTACACAGGTGATCTTGGATTCCTCCAGTGTCTGGTGTCTCTGTCTCTCTGCTTCTCTGTCTCTCTCTCTCTGTCTGTCTCTGTCTCTCTCTCTGTCTCTGTCTCTCTCCCTCCTAAAACAGTTATGGCAAATTCTTAGGTTACATTAATTAAGTTTTATGTAATCCATAAATATAATCAAAGGTAATCTAGATTGCCACGTATGTTATAGCTCAAAAATAATTAACACATTAAAAAACTTCATACTCAGTATCACTTATTTTTGGCTGTGAGGGATTTTGAAGGTACGAGAAGGTTAAAGTCAGTAGACTTTCCGAAGAAACTCTTTAGCTATCATTGGGATTTTCCCAAATAATATAAACACATATTTTTTTTGAATCAGTGGACGTGACCAAACCAGCTGCGAGCAGATATCCACTATTTTCTTTCTTTCGGAACATATTACCCTTCAAAAGATGAAGGACAGAGACCTGGTCTTCATAGAGAATTATTTCTGAATACATTCGGTCTTGGTTGTACGCTTCTGTGAGGAAAAGTGGTGTTCAGGTCGTTATAACATATAAGAAATTATGGCAGTGTATTTTGCAAGTTACTAAACTTGAAGTAACCAAGTGTAAATATTTACATTATATATATATTACAGGTAGTAGGTTGGTAGACAGCAACCACCCAGGGAGGTACTACCGTCCTGCCAGGTGACTGTGAAACAGAAACCTGAAACTGTTTTACATGATAGTAGGATTGCTGGTGTCTTTTTTCTGTCTCATAAACACGCTGGATAACAGGTATATCTAGCTACTTCTACTTACACTTTAGGTCACACTACACTGGCATACACATGCATATATATACATACACACATCTAGGTTTTTCTTCTTTTTCTTAATAGCTCTTGTTTTTTTTATTTTCTCTATTGTCCATGGGGAAATGGAAAAGAATCTTTCCTCCGTAAGCAATGCGTGTCGTATGAGGCGACTAAGATGCCGGGAGCAATGGGCTAGTAACCCCTTCTCCTGTACAAATCTACTAAAAACGAGAAGAAGAAAAACTTTATAAAACTGGGTTGTCTGAATGTGCGTGGATGTAGTGCGGATGATAAGCAAGAGATGATTGCCAATGTTATGAATGAAAAGAAGTTGGATGTCCTGGCCCTAAGCGAAACAAAGCTGAAGAGGGTAGGCGAGTTTCAGTGGGGAGAAATAAATGGGATTAAGTCAGGAGTATCTGAGAGAGTTAGAGCTAAGGAAGGGGTAGCAATAATGTTGAAGGATCAGTTATGGAAGGAAAAGAGGGAATATGAATGTGTAAATTCAAGGATTATGTGGATTAAAATAAGGGTCGGATGCGAAAAGTGGGTCATAATAAGCGTGTATACACCTCTTGCCAAGACCCTCGCATTCACTTCTCTTACAACCCCATCTATATATATATTGAACAACCACGGTGACATCACACATCCTTGTCTAAGGCCCACTTTTACTGGGAAATAGTCCCCTTCCCTCCTACACACTCTAACCTGAGCCTCACTATCCTCATAAAAACTCTTCACTGCTTTCAGTAACCTACCTCCTATTCCATACACCTGCAACATCTGCCACATTGCTCCCATATCCACCCTATCATACGCCTTTTCAAAATCCATAAATGCCACAAAAGCCTCTTTACCCTTATCCAAATACTGTTCACATATATGTTTCACTGTAAACACTTGGTCTACACACACCCTACCTTTCCTAAAGCCCCCTTGTTCATCTGTTATCCTGCTTTCTGTCTTACTCTTAATTCTTTCAATAATAACTCTACCATACACTTTACCAGGTACACTCAACAGACTTATTCCCCTATAATTTTTGCACTCTCTTTTGTCCCCTTTGCCTTTATACAAAGGAACAATACACGCTCTCTATTAATCCCAAGGTACCTTACCCTTTTCCATACATTTATTAAATAATAGCACAAACCACACCAAAACTATATCCCCACCTGCTTTTAACATTTCTATCTTTATCCCATCAATCCCAGCTGCCTTACCCCCTTTCATTCTAACCACTGCCTCACGAACTTTTCCCACACTCACAACTGGCTTTTCTACACTCCTACAAGATGTTATTCCTCCTTGCCCTATACACGAAATCACAGCTTCCCTGTCTTCATCAACATTTAACAACTCCTCAAAATATTCCCTCCATCTTCCCAATACCTCTAACTCTCCAATTAATAACTCTCCTCTCCTATTTTTAACTGTCAAATCCATTTGTTCCCTAGGCTTCCTCAACTTATTAATCTCACTCCAA
Source organism: Cherax destructor (assembly GCA_009830355.1). Taxonomy (NCBI): domain Eukaryota; kingdom Metazoa; phylum Arthropoda; class Malacostraca; order Decapoda; family Parastacidae; genus Cherax; species Cherax destructor. The sequence goes on from WNWK01015177.1 coordinate 21,359, forward strand.
AACATTTTCTTATTTTCAACAAAATTTGTTGATAACATCTCACCCACTCTCTCATTTGCTCTCTTTTTACATTGCTTCACCACTCTCTTAACCTCTCTTTTTCTGTCCATATACTCTTCCCTCCTTGCATCACTTCTACTTTTTAAAAACCTCTCATATGCTAACTTTTTCTCCCTTACTACTCTCTTTACATCATCATTCCACCAATCGCTCTTCTTCCCTCCCGCACCCAGTCGCCTGTAACCACAAACTTATGCTGAACACTCTAACACTACATTTTTATATCTACCCCACTGTGAGGGAAAAGTCCATTGATTGGAGTGATGAAAGTGTGAAGGTATGTAGAGTGATGGTTGAATGGTAGTTTGCTTGTTGAGGTGGGGTGAGTGTCTAGCTCACGCTATACCCCCCTTTTCCACCCGGTGAGAGGTGTAATGCTAGGCTCCGGCCACAGGTTGAAATCACTCGACTGACCACGCCCGACCTCACTTCCTCTGTTTCCGCATGGATCATCGGATTCAAGGCTGAGTGGGGGGCCGGCGTACTCACCAAGTGAGAAACAGAGTCATTAACACCAATTCTTCACTACGCCGGTAGTTCCTAAGTCCACACTCTAGAAACCTCAGGCAACTGTACTTTACCAGGGGACAACCTTCACCTGATTCCTTGATATCATTTGTGACATTGTGGATGTGGAAAACTGTTGGATTTTTGGGAAACATCGATGCAACAACAACACCACCTCCACGGAGTCTAACATGGATTCATTGCTTCTGTGTTAACAAGATCAACACATATGTAAATATCTAGCTTTGGATCAGATATATATATTTTTTGTTTTCATTTTTCATTTTTCTTAAGATAGGATTATTATAGTCATATTTATGTATTTATTATTTACATTTCTTTCTATTAAAATAAAGTGTTTATTTTTCTTGTTATTATTGTCTTTTTCTATTATACTTTTCCTAAGAAGATTGGCAACAACCTTCACAAGTGGCGACCTTGCCAGGATTCGACTCAAAGATTCGACACCTCGAACACGATTCGACTTCGACGCTACTCTGACTTGAGCCGGCGGTACCTGGCTACATTATTGGAACTCCGCCATCAGCGACGCAGTGGTTACCTCCACCGCTCCACACCACAGATGGTTGCCACCCTCCATAAGTATTCATTTGCTATAGTAGGACTACATTAAAGGTATTTAAAAGATTTGGTGATTGTTAAATACTCTTTGTTTATGTTAGTCAAGTCAAGGCAGGATGTGCTAGTTACTTCTGCCACCTTTGTTTTGAGCTTGAAGATTATTTTAGGAATAGACTCTAGGGATCCGAGATTTTCCAGTGATAAATCTTCTTCATTGAGTTCTTGTATGTTATATCAAGGGAACTGTCATAGGACACTCTTGATTATAGTGGGAAGAGTGGATGGTCAAGTGATCCCATTCTCCTTACTGTTTGGTCGGAGCTGGCATAGAACCCTCCGGTCAATTTATACTGTATAAATTGAAGCAGGGATTGAACCCTCCGGTTTTGTTCAGTGTAGCGGAGCAGGATTTGAACCCTCCGTTTTCTATTATCTGTTTCATTCACCCAGTAAGTTAAGTTATCCCGGTTAGTATGGAGGAATACCAATTCTGGATGAATGCTGGGGTTAAGCTAGGTATTACGGGAAAAACTTTAGAATCGTTCATAGCTGCTAAAATTCAGGAAAAAAAGAATGAAATTGAAAGAGAGAAACAAGAGAGACAGTTAGAAAGAGAACAAGAAGAGAAAAAGGAGAGAGAGAGAATTGAAAGAGAAGAGAAAAAGGAGAGAGAGAGAATTGAGAGAGAAGAGAGAAAGGAGAAAGAAAAAATTGAAAGAGAAAGACAAGAGAGACAGTTTGTGAGAGAGAACTAGAAGAACAAAAAAGAACGTGTTAGACTTGATCGTGAAGAAAGAGCTAAAGATCGTGAAGAAAGAGCACAAGTACGTGAACAACAGGCTAGAGAACGTGATACACGCGCTCTAGAGAAAGAATTAGAGGAAAGAGCAAAAGCTAGAGAACATGAGGAACGTGAGAAAGAGAAAGATCGTGAAGTAGAGAAAGCTCGTCTAGAATTAGAGAATAAGAAACTAGTTCTTACCCAGCAGAAATTAACTGAGGGCGTAGTGGAGCGTCCCACTCCTTCATATACGCCCACACCAAACTTACCTCCCTTCACAGAGGGGGAAGACATAACTTCTTATATTATCAGATTTGAAAATACAGCTGCCCTCTGTGAATGGCCGTTTGATTCTTGGGCTACTAGGCTGGGTATGTTATTCTCAGGGACAGCTTTGAATATTTATGCAACTTTGTCACATGATATCATTTGTGACTATAATCTTTTGAAAAAGGCAATTCTTAAGGCTTACCAGAAAACCACTAACTCTTATAGGAAGAATTTCAGGTATGCCGCATTACAACACGGTCAGAATTTCCAGCAGTTACAGATTACTCTCTTTCGATTGTTTGATTTTTGGATAGACAGCGCAGGAATTGATCACACTTATGAATCTCTTAGAGATTTCATAGTTGCCGACAAGTTCCTGACGGCTCTGCCCCACCAGATACGAACCTTCATTAGAGAACGTAATCTGATTAAGGCTGCGGAAGTTGCTGAAGATGCTGACTTGTATGCGGAAGCCCACAATTCCTATAAGGGCCTGAAGGGATCGATCCCTCATGTAGAGGGAGAACAAAAATCATTTATCCCAGTTTGTCATGTATGTGGTGGAAAAGGACATAAACGCCCCGATTGTCCTTCTAAGATAGTTCACAAGGTGGGTAGATGGGTCAAAGGCGGTAATGAACAAGCTCCCTTCTGTTCAGGAACAGTTAATGGTCTTAAGGTATCTAAGATATTAAGAGACACTGGATGCACTTGTATAGTCATTTCGGATAAACTGTTCCCTTATCTCAAACCCACACATACCTCCACTACTCTTTCAGATTACTTGGGCCGAACAGACACGTTTCCTACCATGCGGTGTTACATCAGGTCCAAATGGTTTACAGGTTGGACTAATGCAGTACTAGCTCCCATCACAACTTGCTCTATAATAATAGGTAACGTTAAAGGTGCCATTCCTCCTTGGAAGAGCGATCTTTCGTCACCTCACATAGATGCAAGTTTTTCAGCTCAGCCTCCTCCCAAGGTAGATAAGCTCCTTGTCAATTCTGTTGCGAAATCTCCCATATCTCATTGTAATAGTCATTTACAGGTTGAAACAGATGATACTGTACTCGGAATCGAGATGGCAGGATCACCTGTTCACTCGGTAGATGACAGTAATGTTGCCACCTCCAACCATATACCATCTGTCCCAAGTAAAGTAAAGACTAAAGCTCAGGCTTCACCTTTTATTGATCCTTTAATTGCCACAGATCTTCGGTCCAAAGATGACTTTATCAATTTACAGCAGACTTGCCCTTAGTCATAGTCATGCTATAAATAATACAGTTATCCAGGGAAGATACTCGTCACATAAGTTTGAATATCGTGACGGGATCTTATATAAATCTGTGTTTAAACCTAATTCTCTTACAGTAGATTATTCCCTCCTAGTCATTCCTGACCAATGCCGCGAGTCAATTCTCCAAATGGCTCATGACCTGCCAGTGACCGAACACTGGGCCCATCGTAAGATGTGGCATAAAATCAGACAGACGTATTTCTGGCCACATATGAACACGCAGGTGTCAAAGAAGTATGGGTCGCGCAAAAGGTATCAATGGCTTACTACACCTCATATCCACGATCCTGCTTCCGGTACTTCTGAGCCTATAAATTCCTTCCGCCGGAAACGAGATACCCATAACTTAAATTCTATTTACTGGGGAAAGAATTCATTCTAGAAACAGATCATAAACCATTGGTATACCTAGAAACTTTTAAGGGAACAAACAGTCGCCTCTTGAGGTGGACATTGGCACTCCAGGATTTTAAGTTTCATATAGTGTATATCAATGGTTCCTCTAATTATTTCTCTGACTGGTTAAGTCGGGACAGTCAGTAGAATATTTGTACTTATGCGACTTTCATTTTTCGGGGGGGGGGACTTTTACCTCATAATTTATACTTCTATTCCTTGACTAGCAGTCTTGGTATGGGGGAGTGTGAGGGAAAAGTCCATAGATAGGAGTGATGAAAGTGTGAAGGTATGTAGAGTGATGGTTGAGTGGTAGTTTGCTTGTTGAGGTGGGGTGAGTGTCTAGCTCACGCTATAACCCCCCTCCCTTTTCCACCCGGTGAGAGGTGTAATGCTGGGCTCCGGCCACAGGTTGAAATCACTCGACTGACCACGCCCGATCTCACTTCCTCTGTTTCCGCACGGATCATCGGATTCAAGGCTGAGTGGGGGACCGGCGTACTCACCAAGTGAGAAACAGAGTCATTAACACCAATTCTTCACTACGCCGGTAGTTCCTAAGTCCACACTCTAGAAACCTCAGGCAACTGTACTTTACCAGGGGACAACCTTCACCTGAGTCCCTGATATCATTTGTGACATTGTGGATGTGGAAAACTGTTGGATTTTTGGGAAACATCTATGCAACAACAACAACAACACCACCACGGAGTCTAACATGGATTCATTGCTTCTGTGTTAACAAGATCAACACATATGTAAATATCTAGCTTTGGATCAGATATATATATTTTTTGTTTTCATTTTTCATTTTTCTTAAGATAGGATTATTATAGTCATATTTACGTATTTATTATTTACATTTCTTTCTATTAAAATAAAGTGTTTATTTTTCTTGTTATTATTGTCTTTTTCTATTATACTTTTCCTAAGAAGATTGGCAACAACCTTCACACCCACACATCTTCGACCCCATTGCCTACACTCTCACTAGCCCATCTATCCTCCAATAGTTGTTTATATCTTACCCTAACTGCCTCCTCTTTTAGTGTATAAACCTTCACCTCTCTCTTACTGCTTCTATTTTCCTTGTATCCCATCTACCTTTTACTCCCATTGTAGCTATAACTAAAAAGTGATCTGATATATCTGTGGCCCCTCTATAAACATGTACATCCTGAAGTCTACTCAACAGTCTTTTATCTACCAATACGTAGTCCAACAAACTACTGTCATTACGCCCTACATCATATCTTGTATACTTATTTATCCTCTTTTTCTTAAAATATGTATTACTTATAACTAAACCCCTTTCGATATATATATATACACACACACATATATATATATATATACATATATATATATATACATATATATATATATATATATATATAATATATATATATATATATATATATATATATACACATATATATACATATATATATATATATATATATATATATATATATATATATACATTATATATATATATAATATATACATATATATATATATGTATATATATATATTATATATAAATATATATATACATATATATATATATATAAATATATATATATATATACATATATATATATATATATATCATTGTGAACCTAACGAAAAAAATATATTTCATTGTGTTTATTATTAAATCATTGTAAACTTATCTAAAATATATTTAGTTGGATTAGGCTAAATTAAATTGCGCTTGTTATAATAAAGTCATATAAGTTTTCTAAGGTTATTTTGGTACAAAATTAATAATTTTTACATTAACATAAATGAAAAAAAAAATATTTAAACGTATAAGAGAAAATTTTAGAAAGAACTTAATTTTAAATGAGTTCTTGCTAATGGACCAATTTTACCTATTCGGCACGACACACACACACACACTGGAGTATGCAGCGCTAGTTTGGAACCCTCACCTAGCCATGCATATAGGAAACTAGAGAAAGTGCAAAAGTTTGCAACAAGACTAGTCCCTGAGCTAAGGAGTATGTCCTTCGAGGAGAGGTTAAGGGAAATATACCTGACGACACTGGAAGACAGGAGAGATAGAGGAATATGATAACGACATATAAAATACTGAGAGGAATCGACAAGGTGGACAGAGACACAATGTTCCAGAGGTGGGACACAACAACAAGGGGTCACAGTTGGAAGTTGAAGACTCAGATGAACCACAGGGATGTTAGGAAGTATTTCTTCAGTCAGGCAGTAGAATAGTCTGGGAAGTGATGTAGTGGAGGCAGGATCAATACATAGCTTTAAGGAGAGGTATGATAAAGCTCATGGAGCGGGTAGAGTGACCGTGTAGCGGCCAGTGAAGAGGCGGGGCCAGGAGCTGTGACTCGACCCCTGCAACCACAACTAGGTGAGTACACACATACACACACATATATATATATATATATATATATATATATATATATATATATATATATATATATATATATAATATATATATATATAATGAATGTGCCGATTAGGTAAAACTGGTCAATTAGCAAGAACTCTTCTAAAATTATGTCCTTTCTAAAATTTTTCTTATACGTTTAAAGATATATTTTTTCATTTATGTTAATGTAAGAATTTTTAATTTTGTACCAAGAGAAACTTTGAAAACCTACCTAACCTTTTACAACAAGCGCAATTTAATTTAGCCTAACCCAACAAAATATATTTTATATACGTTAACATTAATTTAATAATAAACAAACACAATGAAATATATTTTTTTTCGTTGTGTTCAGAATGATTTTGGCGAAATTATTGCATACACAAATTTTCACTTGTCTTATATGGCAAGGTGAGCGTTGCTATTTAAGCCAAAATCGCAAGTTTTACCTAATCGTGTTTGTTTATTATTAAATTAATGTTAACGTATCTAAAATATATTTAGTTGGGTTAGGCTAAATTAAATTGCGCTTGTTGTAATAAGGTTAGGTAGGTTTTCAAAGTTTCTCTTGGTACAAAATTATAAATTTTTACATTAACATAAATGAAAAAAAAAATCTTTAAACGTATAAGAGAAAATTTTAGAAAGGACTTAATTTTAGATGAGTTCTTGCTAATTGACCAGTTTTACCTAATCGGCACGACATATATATATATATATATATATATATATATATATATATATATATATATAGAGAGAGAGAGAGAGAGAGAGAGGATGGGGTCCACCTCTGGTGCAAATTGTGGGACCCATAGCCTCGGAGAAGTGGATAAAAAGGCTTCAAGGAAGAATACGTATTTGGATTTCTTCCTGAAGCCATTTGAATATTCCACTTCCCCTACCACCCCATCTTTTCATTCTTTTGTTTACCAATAGGTATATTTTATTACATAATATGGTACAAAAGATTTAAGAGATACATTGTTGATATAAAGATGGCATATACAGTACACGAGGTTGAGAGATACATGTCTAGTACATATTGGTACATGTTTGTCACTGATTATAATGCGAAAATCACATCCAGCTCCTCAGAGCTGGGGCGCGTGCCCAAAATACAGCATGCATTACCATTCTGAACAGCAGCGCTGAGTCGCTGGAACAGAAAACTAGCTGCCCTGGGATCCCTAGTTACCCTGTTGAGTCTTTTGCCCAGCTCCTTGAGGAACTTAGATGCACTCTTTTCCCATGAGCCAAGGGTCTCCGAGCCTATGGGAACAAACATATAATGATGGGCAAGTTCTCCATATTTTCTCGACTTTTGTATATATATATATGAGGTAGGGTCACCAGAAAAAGAAACACCTTCACCATCACTCAGTCACTGTCATGCCAAAGGTAGGCCTATACATACTACAGTTCAGATGCCCCTCCAAACTGGAAAGTACAATACCGGCACTCCTCAGAGTGCAGGCACTGTACTTTCCACCTCCCGGCTAACCAGTTTCCCTGACGTGATTTTTATGACGTAACGTCATAAAAATCACTATCTACACACCAGTGTATTGGATGTCTAGGCCCCTCCCATACAAAACCTACTTTACCCCCATCCCTCCAATCTTTCTAAGGACGACCCCATCTCAATGGCCACTTTGTTTGGTACACCTGTACACCTCGTTAATCCAAATATATAATTAGCCATTCACGTGGCAGAACCTCAATTCCTAAAATCATGCAGAAATTGGCATGAGGTTCAATTTTTGTTCAGACCAAACATCAGAATGGGGAAAAAATGTGCTCTCTCTGATTTTGACCGTTGAATGAATGTTGGTGCTGGACGAGGTGGTTTGAGTATCTCTGTAATTGATGATATTCTAGGATTTTCACGCACAACGTTTTTTAGAGTTTACAGAGAATGATGTGAAAACCACAGAACATCAAACGAGTGGAAGTTCTGTCGGCAAAAACGCCTTGTTGATGAAGGAGGTCAGAGGATTATGGCCAAACTGGTTCAAGCTGACAGGAAAGCTACAGTAACAAAAATAACCGTTACAACAGTGGTATGCAGAAGAGCATACCTGAACGCACAACACATCGAACCTTATAGTAAAGGATATACAGAAGCAGAAAATCACACCAGGTTCCACTCCTGTCAGCTGAGAACAGGAAACTGAGGCTACAGTGGACACAGGCTCACCTAAACTGGAGAGTTGAAGACAGGAAAAATGTTGCTGCGACATGCAGATGTTTGGATCAGAATTTAGAGTAAACTTTTGGAATGTTGTGGAATGAGAGATTCGCAGCACGAATGTTCAACTGACAGATCTGAAGCAACACAGCAACTGCGTGATTCTATCATGTTAACAATGACCTGAATCTCTAAGGAATGTTTCCAGCATTTGTTGTGTCCATGTCACGAGGAATTCAAGCTATTCTGGGTATAAAATGGGCCCTACCCAGCACTAGAAGTGACCCATGAGTGTAAAGATATATAGATAATGATAGATACATAGATAAGTTTCCATATTTTTTTGTGAAATAATAATATTACCTTAAAGAGGGAGGTGTAGTGATACCTCACAAGATATACACACCGAGAGGAGTATTTCTCTTAACGTATATCTGCACTGGAGTTTACTTTAATCCCTATTTCAGGGATTAAAGTATTCTTGTGTAGTTGTGAAAATGTTACTGAGCAGCCTTAATGACCCTAGTGTAGACGATAGGCTTTAACCCCTTCCCCCCCCCATTAACCAGTCAATCAACTTTGATAACGGCGAGGCGCTTCTTGGTCCAAGGAACTGGATCTGTGCTTCCCTTCCTTGAATCGAACTTTCTTTCTCCCATTCACCAGAAGTTGTGGGACCTTACGGGTTTAGCGCTTCTCCCACAAGAATAACAATAGCAATAATAATAATACAATGAAAACAGTATTATTGTTATTTATACTACTACTAATAATAATTAAAAATAGTAATAATAATAATAAAAATAATAATAATAATAATAATAATAATTAGTGTGCGTGTGTTATAATATGAATATTCATCAGTAACTTGGCTCAGCCTCTGGCACTCTGGAGGCACCTCTGAAGACTTGCCTGTCACTGCAACTCTCACTGCCAGAGACCACCTTGGCACTGCAGCTCTCATTGCCAGAGACCACCTTGGCACTGCAGCTCTCTCTGCCAGATACCACTTTGGTACTGCAGCTCTCCCTGCCAGAGACCACCTTGGCACTGCAGCTCTCCCTGCCAGAGACCACCTTGGCACTGCAGCTCTCCCTGCCAGAGACCACCTTGGCACTGCAGCTCTCACTGCCAGAGACCACCTTGGCACTGCAGCTCTCCCTGCCAGAGACCACCTTGGCACTGCAGCTCTCCCTGCCAGAGACCACCTTGGCACTGCAGCTCTCACTGCCAGAGACCACCTTGACACTGCAGCTCTCACTGCCATAGATCACCTTGGCACTGCAGCTCTCACTGCCAGAGACCACCTTGACACTGTAATTCACACTGCCAGAGACCACCTTGACACTGTAATTCACACTGCTAGAGACCACCTCGTCGCTAGAGCTCTCCTTGCCAAAGACAACCTCGTCAATGCAGCTCAGTGCCGGTGCAGAGATCACCTCGTCAGTGCAGCTCTCACTGCCGGAAACTTCCTCGTAACTGCATTTCTGTCTACCAGAGACTGCTTCGTCACTGCAGTTCTCACTGCCAGAGACCATCTCGTCACTTGCATGTCACTGCAGCTCTCACTGCTAGATATCAATCACCTCGTCACTATAGGTCACGTTTCCAAAGTTCACCTCGTCACTGTATATGGCTGTAGATCTTCCTAACAAAAAAGCAGCATTCTTGCCTCTCTTCAACTTACAAACTAGTTGTGTGTATAGCAAACAGTACTCCGCAGCAGTTGTAAACATTATTTGCTTCCTGTCGATATCGTACGTACGAACGTGCGTAACTTAGTAAGTGTTCGTAAGTGCATGTATTTAGCTTATCAAGGCGTTGGCAAGTATTGTAAGTGCGGATGTGCGCGTAAATTAGTATGGCGTTCGTGAGTGCGTAGTGATATAACAGTAAATAAGAGATGTGGGGGTAAAAAAAAACATGTGGTAGGTAAAAGACCTACTACATAAGGTAGATAAAAGACATGACATAGGTACAAGACATAAGGCACCAAAAAGACATAAGGCACCAAAAAGACATGAGGTAGATAAAAGACATGAGGTAGATAAGACATGAGATAGGTACAAGACATAAGGTAGATAAAAGACATAAGGTAGATAAAAGACATAAGGTAGATAAAAGATATAAGGTAGAAAAAAGACATAAGGTAGATAAAAGACAAGGTAGATAAAAAACATAAGGTAGATAAAGGACATAAGGTAGATAAAAGACATAAGGTAGATAAAAGACATAAGGTAGATAAAAGACATAAGGTAGATAAAAGACATAAGGTAGATAAAAGCCATAAGGTAGATAAAAGACATAAGGTAGATAAAAGACATAAGGTAGATAAAAGACATAAGGTAGATAAAAGACATAAGGTAGATACAGGACATAAGGTAGATACAAGACATAAAGTAGATAAAAAACAAGGTAGATAAAAGGCATAAGGTAGATAAAAGACATAATGTAGATAAAAGGCATAAGGTAGATACAAGACAATGTAGATAAAATACATAAGGTAGATAAAAGACATAAGGTAGATAAAAGACATAAGGTAGATAAAAGACATACGGTAGATAAAAAACATAAGGTAGATAAAAGACATAAGGTAGATAAAAGACATAAGGTAGATAAAAGACATAAGGTAGATAAAAGACATAAGGCAGATAAAAGACATAAGGCAGATAAAAGACATGAGGCAGGTAAAAGACATGAGGCAGGTAAAAGACATGAGGCAGGTACAAGACATGAGGCAGGTACAAGACATGAGGCAGGTACAAGACATGAGGCAGGTACAAGACATGATGCAGGTACAAGACATGAGGCAAGTACAAGACATGAGGCAGGTACAAGACATGAGGCAGGTACAAGACATGAGGCAGGTACAAGACATGAGACAGGTACAAGACATGAGGCAAGTACAAGACATGAGGCAGGTACAAGACATGAGGCAGGTACAAGACATGAGACAGGTACAAGACATAAGGCAGATAAAAGACATAAGGTAGATAAAAGACATAAGGTAGATAAAAGCCATAAGGTAGATAAAAGACATAAGGTAGATAAAAGACATAAGGTAGATAAAAGACATAAGGTAGATAAAAGACATAAGGTAGATACAAGACAAGGTAGATAAAAGGCATAAGGTAGATAAAAGACATAAGGTAGATAAAAGGCATAAGGTAGATACAAGACAAGGTAGATAAAAGACATAAGGTAGATAAAAACAAGGTAGATAAAAGGCATAAGGTAGATAAAAGACATAAGGTAGATAAAAGGCATAAGGTAGATACAAGACAAGGTAGATAAAAGACATAAGGTTGATAAAAGACATAAGGTAGATAAAAGAATAAGGTAGATAAATGACATAAGGTAGATAAAAACATAAGGTAGATAAAAAACATAAGGTAGATAAAAGACATAAGGTAGATAAAAGACATAAGGTAGATAAAAGACATAAGGTAGATAAAAGACATAAGGCAGATAAAAGACATAAGGCAGATAAAAGACATGAGGCAGGTAAAAGACATGAGGCAGGTACAAGACATGAGGCAGGTACAAGACATGAGGCAGGTACAAGACATGAGGCAGGTACAAGACATGAGGCAGGTACAAGACATGAGGCAGGTACAAGACATGATGCAGGTACAAGACATGAGGCAAGTACAAGACATGAGTCAGGTACAAGACATGAGGCAGGTACAAGACATGAGGCAGGTACAAGACATGAGGCAGGTACAAGACATGAGGCAGGTACAAGACATGAGGCAGGTACAAGACATGAGGCAGGTACAAGACATGAGGCAGGTACAAGACATGATGCAGGTACAAGACATGAGGCAGGTACAAGACATGAGGCAGGTACAAGACATGAGGCAGGTACAAGACATGAGGCAGGTACAAGACATGAGGCAGGTACAAGACATGAGGCAAGCTACATACAGACATGAGGCAGGTACAAGACATGAGGCAGGTACAAGACATGAGGCAGGTACAAGACATGAGGCAGGTACAAGACATGAGGCAGGTACAAGACATGAGGCAGGTACAAGACATGAGGCAGGTACAAGACATGAGGCAGGTACAAGACATGAGGCAGGTACAAGACATGAGGCAGGTACAAGACATAAGGCAGATAAAAGGCATAATCATGCAAAAGACATGAGACAGACGTAAAACCCAAGGCAATCATAAGACACGAGGCAGGACGTCATGAGACGTCAGATAGTCAGGTATAATTGAGACCCCACCACCAGTCACTCGGTATTCAAGACATCTTCATTCAGTAACACAAATTAAAGTTGAATTATTAATGAAGCTCGGAGAGTAGGCTGAAGACTGCCAGGCTGTGTGGTCATCTGAAATTATCCCTCCGGGGAGATGGCGGAGCAGATAAAATTTCCAATTATACGAGGGAGACTTGGTAATTGGTCCGGCACTGAGGCGAGTTCCTCTATCCTCCCAAAACCATGTTGTTATTCCCAGGCATTCACAAACCCTGTGTTGCTGCTCTTGTTCGGCTTGCTAATATATGCATCTCTCTTCTGAATTCAGTTTCCTCTTTGTGAGTAAATTCGCAGCCCTTTCCCACTAGACTAGGCTTTAAATGCTGCTCTATTAGGAATGGGATATATCTGTCTCGTCCTTTGTCGGTTCTCTTGATACAGCAGAGTGCATATTAATTGGGACAGTAATGGAGAATTAAAGTTTATTTGAAAAATACAAGGAAATGATATGACAGATAATTGATTTAATAAGAGATATGACTACCCTTTGCTTTTATAAACAATGCTACACGCTTTGGCATAGAATCGACCAATGTTGAACACATTTTGAGAAGTTGATCGTCGTGGTACCAGGTCCGAATTAGATTCTCTAAAGTTGAATAGTCCTGTTTCGCGATCCTGCGTTTGGTTATTACCCATAGATTCTTAATTAGGTTCAGGTCAGGAGAGTTTCCAGGCCAATTTAGAACTCTTTGCCCACTCTCTTCGAAAAATGATAGCATTTTTCTGGGAGTGTGGCATGGAGCAAGATCCTGTTGGAAAATGTCTTCTCTTATCAGGAAAGTCTTTATCCACAATAGCAAGCAAATGTGTTGCCAGGACTGCCTTGTATTTGTCACTGTTCATCGTTCTTTCAACAATAACAAGCCGTACAGGGTCATTAGCAGTAAAACTACCCCAAACCATCTTCTTAGGTGGGTGTTTCGGCGCTTGTTGAATGTGTCCATTCTGAAGAGGTTCGCCATTGTTCCATCTTACTACCACTGATCTGTACCCATGTACTTCAAAATGCGCCTCATCTGAAAATACAACTTTTCTCAGTTTATCTGTCGTCCATTCCTTATGATCGAGTGCCCACCTCAGTCGTTATTTCTTCTTAGCAGCAGTCAGAAATTGTTTCTTAGCCGACTTTCTGTCAGTTCTGCCAGGTTCAAGGAGCCTCCATCGAACAGTTGAAGAATCAACATTTACGCCACCAAAGCCAAATCTCTCTGTAGATCTCTTTGCTGGTTTTCTTGGGATCCTTCACACTATTTCTTACGATAACCTTGTCATTGCGTTTTCTTTCACATCTTCTTCGACGCAACGCTCCACAACCACCAGTGTCGTCAGCTCTCTTCAGAATTCGACCAACAGTTGACTTTGCTAAGCTTAAAATTTCGGCGATCTGTCTGATACTCAAATCAGCATGTTTTCTAAGAGCTACAATACTTGCACACTTCCTAGGTGTAACATCCATCGTGAATTTCAGCAGTAACCATAAACCGAAGAGGAGAATCTGGAGAAATCACATTCACTCACGGAGTATGCTTGCAGGAACAACCTTACAGAACAACAGCTGTTGTAGCACTGACGAGAATCGCAGGGTAACACCACGGCTGGATGGTTGCCAGAAGTCAATAGCAAACTCTTCTGAAAAGAAAAGAACCCAAACTACATTAATTAAGCCGGAGACTAAGACATATCATGAGATAAACACAAGATTTATTCCTGTCCCAATTAATTTGCACACTACTGTAAAATATCATCACACCGTTCGGATATATGTAAATATTTTTGCTTCTAAAAACGTATTTGTTACAGTTTTGTGATATTAATTCACATTCACTACTCATGTTGTTTACAGCATTTGCTTCTCTAATCATGCTAGGCACGTGACGTGATAATACGAAAGCAGGTGTGTGATAACAACAAACCAGGTGTGTGATAACAAACCAGGTGTGTGATAACAAACCAGGTGTATGATAAACCAGGTGTGTGATAACAAACCAGGCGTGTGATAACAAACCAGGTGTGTGATAAACCAGGGGTGTGATAACAAATCAGGTTTGTGATAACAAACAAGGTGTGTGATAACAAACCAGGTGTGTGATAACAAACTAGCGGTGTGATAACCAGGTGTGTGATAACAAACTAGCGGTGTGATAACAAATCAGGGCTGTGATAACAACAAACCAGTGATGTGATAACAAACCAGTGATGTAATAACAAACCAGTGATGTAATAACAAACCAGCGATGTGATAACAAACCAGCTGTGTGATAACAACAAATTGAGGAAATATAACTTGAACAAAGACTTTAAACGTTCATTAGGTCACGTGTGAGTTCTAGGAACTTGTTCACTCCCGTGTTCACTCACAGTCGTGAACAAGGTCCCAGGACTGAAAGTTTCCTATTAAATATATCATATGTCGCACACGAGACATTTGCTCATGCTTTGCACATTGATTTTATTTTGTGACGGGTACAGAGTGGCCTAAAGGAACGCCGTATTGCATACTTCAGAATATGTAATGTCTCTGTATCAGATATGAATTATTTGAGGGCAAATTCGTTTAGTATAATTTTTCTGACCTTGAGAGCGTTTTTTTTTAAATAAGAATAATGTGAGGTTATGAGTCGTAATAGTAGTAGTTATAGTATTGGGGGTGGTGGTGGTAGTAGTCGTAGTAATAATGGTTGGTGGTAATAGTAGTAGTAATAGTGATAGTAGTAGTAGCAGTAGCAGTAATAGTAGTAGTAGTAGTACTAGCAACAGCATAATCTAATCTTAAGTAGTATGACATAAAACATTTTCACTTTTTTTTTGTGAGGCGGGTTGGTGGTCGCTGTGTCCCCTCAGCGAGAAGAACAGAGAGTTCCTGGGTCCCTGAGAAAGGATAATAGAGGGTCCCTGAGTTCCTAAGTAAGGAGAACGGAGGGGTCCTTATGCCCCTGAGTAAGCAGAGGGATCCCTGGGTCCCTGAGAAAGCAGAGGGTTCCCTGGTCTCTGAGAAAGGAGAATAGAGGGCCCCTGAATAAGAACAGAGGGGTCCCTGGGTCACTGAGAAAGAAGAATAGAGGGGGTCCCGGGATTCCTAAGGAGAACGGTGGGGTCCCTGTGTCCCTGAGTAAGCAGAAAAGAGGGTCCCTGGGTTCATGACAAAGGAGAATAGAGGGCCCCTGAGTAAGAACAGAGGGGTCCCTGGGTCAATGAGAAAGGATCATAGAGGGGTCCCTGGATTCCTGAGTAAGGAGAATGGAGGGGTTCCTGTGTTCCTGAGTAAGCACAACAGAGAGTCCCTGGGTTTACAAGCTGGAGAAGAGCAGGGAGTCCCTGGGTTACTACTCCCTCCCCAGAGTACTTACCCTCCCTTCATGACAATGAGAGGGAGGGAGAACATTTATCAAGGCTGCCACAGACTTCATGGACGGCTGCTGCTCTCTGATGTTAGATTAGACAGCAATAGAGTGCCCAGTGTTGCTGTTTTATATCATCATACCCAGTGTTGCTGTGTTATATCATCATACCCAGTGTTGCTGTGTTATATAATCATACCCAGTGTTGCTGTGTTATATCATCATACCCAGTGTTGCTGTGTTATATCATCATACCCAGTGTTGCTGTGTTATATCATCATACACAGTGTAGCTGTGTTATATCATCATACCCAGTGTTGTTGTGTTATATCATCATACCCAGTGTTGCTGTGTTATATCATCATACCCAGTGTTGCTGTGTTATATCATCATACCTAGTGTTGCTGTGTTATATCATCATACCCAGTGTTGCTGTGTTATATCATCATACCCAGTGTTGCTGTGTTATATCATCATACCCAGTGTTGCTGTGTTATATCATCATACCCAGTGTTGTTGTGTTATATCATCATACCCAGTGTTGCTGTGTTATATTATCATACCCAGTGTTGCTGTGTTATACCTTCGTACCCAGTGTTGCTGTGTTATACCTTCGTACCTAGTGTTGCTGTGTAATACCTTCATACAGCAGAGTATTATCATCTTGCATACATTGTACAACACGTGTTACAGTGCATTATCTTGTATACATATTGCAGTATGTGTCAATAATGCATAACCTTTCACAAAATGTCCAGCACGTATCACTGTGTATAATACCTTGTATGCATTATCCCGCAGGTATCACTACGTATATTCTGATATACATTATTTCACTATATTTTTTATCAAATACGTTTTACTCGAAGACGTGTGATGTCCTTACGAGTGTGTCTGGGACATACAAGTACGAGTGTGTCTGGGACATACAAGTACGAGTGTGTCTGGGACATACAAGTACGAGTGTGTCTGGGACATAAAAGTACGAGTGTGTCTGGGACATACAAGTACGAGTGTGTCTGGGACATACAAGTACGAGTGTGTCTGGGACATACAAGTACGAGTGTGTCTGGGACATACAAGTACGAGTGTGTCTGGTACATACAAGTACGAGTGTGTCTGGGACATACAAGTACGAGTGTGTCTGGGACATAAAGTACGAGTGTTCTGGGACATACAAGTACGAGTGTGTCTGGGACATACAAGTACGAGTGTGTCTGGGACATACAAGTACGAGTGTGTCTGGGACATACAAGTACGAGTGTGTCTGGGACATACAAGTACGAGTGTGTCTGGGACATACAAGTACGAGTGTGTCTGGGACATACAAGTACGAGTGTGTCTGGGACATACAAGTACGAGTGTGTCTGGGACATACAAGTACGAGTGTGTCTGGGACATACAAGTACGAGTGTGTCTGGGACATACAAGTACGAGTGTGTCTGGGACATACAAGTACGAGTGTGTCTGGGACATATAAGTACGATTGTTCCTGGGACATACAAGTACGAGTGTGTCTGGGACATATAAGTACGAGTGTGTCTGGGACATACAAGTACGAGTGTGTCTGGGACATACAAGTACGAGTGTGTCTGGGACATACAAGTACGAGTGTGTCTGGGACATACAAGTACGAGTGTGTCTGGGACATATAAGTACGAGTGTTCCTGGGACATACAAGTACGAGTGTGTCTGGGACATACAAGTACGAGTGTGTCTGGGACATACAAGTACGAGTGTGTCTGGGACATATAAGTACGAGTGTGTCTGGGACATACAAGTACGAGTGTGTCTGGGACATACAAGTACGAGTGTGTCTGGGACATACAAGTACGAGTGTGTCTGGGACATACAAGTACGAGTGTGTCTGGGACATACAAGTATGAGTGTGTCTGGGACATACAAGTGTGTCCAGGACACATAAGTACAGGTGTGTCTGGGTCATACAAGTGTGTCTGGGATATACAAGCGTGTTTAGGACACACAAGTACAAGTGTGTCTGGGATATACAAGAGTGTTTAGGACACACAAGTACAAGTGTGTCTGGGTCATACAAGTGCTAAATATGTCTGGAACATACATCATCAATGAAAATTTTCTACTACTCAGAACCTGGAAAAACAAATGTGGAGATACGGCGGCGGGGACGATTAAAAAAAAAAAGACTTGTTTTCATTTTGCTTATTTTTCTTGCGTTTTAGAAACTAATAAAATCATATTTATTCCATATTTTTTTCATTTTTTCTATACATGGTGTCTGGAGTTCGTAGAGATGACTTAGGAAGTAACCCAACACGACTAAATCTGTGTGTGTGTGTGTGTGTGTGGTGTGTGTGTGTGTGTGTGTGTGTGTGTGTGTGTGTGTGTGTGTGTGTAGTCACCTAATTGTACTCACCTAATTGTGGTTGCAGGGGTCGAGACTTAGCTCCTGGCCCCGCCTCTTCACTGACCGCTACTAGGTCCTCTCTCTCCTTGCTCCATGAGCTTTATCATACCTCGTCTTAAAGCTATGTATGGTTTCTGCCTCCACTACATCACTTGCTAGACTATTCCACTTCCTGACAACTCTATGACTGAAGAAATACTTTCTAACATCCCTTTGACTCGTCTGAGTCTTCAACTTCCAATTGTGACCCCTTGTTTCTGTGTCCCCTCTCTGGAACATCCTGTCTCTGTCCACCTTATCTATTCCAAGCAGTATCATGTCTCCCCTAACCCTCCTTGTCCTCCAGGGTCGTCAGGCCTATTTCCCTTAATCTTTCTTCATAGGACATTCCCCTTAGCTCCGGAACTAACGTTGTTGCAAACCTTTGCACTTTCTCTAATTTCTTGACGTGCTTGACCAGGTGTTGGTTCCAAACTGGTGCTGCATACTCCAATATGGGCCTGACGTACACAGTGTACAGTGTCTTGAACGATTCCTTACTAAGGTATCGGAACGCTATTCTCAGGTTTGCCAAGCGCCCATAAGCTGCACCAGTTATCTGGTTGATGTGTGCTTCCGGAGACGTGCTCGGTGTTATACTCACCCCAAGATCTTTCTCCTTGAGTGAGGTTTGCAGTCTTTGACCACCTAGCATATACTCTGTCTGCGGTCTTTGTGCCCTTTCCCGATCTTCATGACTTTGCATTTAGCAGGGTTAAACTCGAGAAGCAAGATGATGGACCACGTGTCCTGCCTGTCCAGGTCTCTTTGTAGTCCTGCCTGATCCTCATCTGATTTAATTCTCCTCATTAACTTCACATCATCTGCGAACAGGGACACTTCTGAGTCTATTCCTTCTATCATGTCATTCACATATACCAGAAATAGCACTGGTCCTATTTTTGGTATATGTGAATGACATGATGGAAGGGATAGACTCAGAAGTGTCCCTGTTAGCAGATGATGTGATGATGTGTGTGTGTGTGTGTGTGTGTGTGTGTGTATGTACTCACCTAATTGTACTCACCTAATTGTGGTTGCAGGGGTCGAGACTCAGCTCCTGGCCCCGCCTCTTCGCTGTCTGCTACTGGGTCTCTGCTCTCCCTGCTCCATGAGCTTGATCATACCTTGTCTTAAAACTATGTATGGTTCCTGTCTCCACTATATCTTTCTCTAGTCCATTCCACTTCCTGACTACTCTGTGGCTGAAGAAATGTTTCCTGACATCCCTTTGACTCATCTGAGTCTTCAGCTTCCAGTTGTGTCCCCTTGTTTCTGTGTTCCCTCTCTGAAACAACCTGTCACTATCTACCTTGTCAATTCCCCGCAGTATTTTGTATGTCGTTATCATGTCTCCTCTGACCCTTCTTTCCTCCAGTGTTGTTAGTCCTATTTCCCTCAATCATTCTTCATAAGACAGACGCCCATATGCTGCCGCAGTTATCTGGTTGATGTGTGCCTCCGGAGACGTGCTTGACGTTATACTCACTCCAAGGTCTGTCTCCTTTGCCGAGGTTTGTAGCCTTTGTCCGCCTAGCTTGTACTCTGTCAGCGGTCTTCTTTGCCCTTCTCCGATCCTCATGACTTTGCATTTGGAGGGATTGAATTCGAGAAGCCAACTGCTAGACCAGATGTCGAGCTTGTCCAGGTCTGTTTGCAGCCCTGCCTGGTCCTCTTCCGATGTGATTCTCCTCATTATTTTCACATCATCCGCGAATAGAGACACTTCTGAGTCTATCCCGTCCGTCATGTCATTTACATATACCAGGAATAACACTGGTCCTAGGACTGACCCCTGCGGTACACCGCTCGTCACAGGCGCCCTCTGTGATACCTCACCACGCACCATGACCCGTTGTTGCCTCCCTTTGAGGTATTCCCTGATTCATTCCAGTGCCCTTCCTGTTATACCTGCTTGTTCTTCCAACTTCTTTACTAATCTCATGTGAGGAACTGTGTCGAAGGCCTTCCTGCAGTCCAGGAAAATGCAATCAACCCACCCTTCTCTCTCCTGCCTTACCTCTGTTACTTTATCATAGAACTCTAGGAGGTTTGTTACACAGGATTTGCCTTCCCGGAATCCGTGCTGTCTGGTGTTTATTATCCTGTTCCGCTCAAGGTGTTCCACCATTCTTTTCCTGATGATTTTCTCCAGGACTTTGCACACTATACATGTAAGTGACACCGGTCTATAGTTTAGTGCCTCTTTTCTGTCTCCTTTTTAAAAATGGGGACTACGTTGGCCTTCTTCCATACCTCAGGTAGCTGCCCAGTTTCAAGGGATGTGTTGAATATTATGGTAAGTGGCACACTCAGTACCTCAGCTCCTTCCCGAAGAACCCACGGGGAGATATTGTCCGGACCCATCGCCTTTGAGGTATCGAGGTCCCTGAGTAACTGCTTCACTTCCTCCTCAGTTGTGTGTATGCCCTCTAGCACTTGGTACATCCCTTGTTGGTGACGAACCATGTCCTGTCTACCCAGCTGCCTTCCTTCCTCCATTGTGAATACTTCCTTAGACCTCAAGTTGAGCTCCTCACATACCTCTTGATCATTACTTGTGAGTTCTCCATCTTCTCTCCTCAGCCATATCACCTGGTCCTTGACTGTTGTCTTCCTTCTGATGTGACTGAACATCAGTTTCGGGTCGGACTTAACTTTCGATGCTATGTCGTTTTCGTACTGTTTCTGGGCCTCCCTCCATACTTGTGCATACTCGTTTCTAGCTCTTCTACTAATCTCTCTGTTTACTTGGGTTCTTTGCCTTCTGTACCGTTTCCATTCTCTGATACTCTGAGTCTTTGCCTCCCTGCACCTTTGGGTAAACCAGGGGCTCTTTCTGGCCTTCCCATTTAATCCTTTGCCTCTGGGTATAAACCGTTCCTCTGCCTCCTTGCACTTTGCCCCTACGTATTCCATCATTTCATTTATTGTCTGTCCTTCCATTTCCCTTTGTTACAAAATGACACGATATCTATTAACAATAGATATCTCCAGTGAACACTAGAAAGGATAGCCCTTCTAGCATCCAGCCTGTTACTGGGCTTTTGCAACAAAGTCAGTATCCTGGTTCAGTTATCCGACATATTATATAGGTTAAGGGGATTGCAACTGATAGGGTACTAACCAAACAGATATATTTAAAAGGTTTATTATCAAAGTGAGAATATCTAGGGTAGCAAAGTAAATCAAATATAAAGATATTAATTAAGATATCAATTAGGTTAATTAGGAGGGTAGCTCCTACACTGTTCTCATATACAATAAGTCTGTGCTGAGGGCACATATATATAAAAGACTCAGAAGTACCATCAGGTACAATGTCCGTAATTATAATAATATATACAAATAAGAATAAATGTGTGTATGAGTGTGCTCCCGGTAACTCTAAGACTCGACTCCACCAGTGTACGACATAACATCTCATAAGCTAGCTGTACTAACAAACTGACAATCAGAACAGCTTGATTGTCCAGTAAAATGACCACTTCGCAGAACAGCACTATAACAGGCAACAGCAGCACAGCTTCAGGAACAAGGAGATAGAAAATCGACCCTAACTGGGGACCATCAGTAGATCCTCCAAAACAGTCACAAAACTCCCTTTCTACTGAAGCTAGGTTCAGCATAAACAATCCCAAACTGTGGCGGTGCACAGATGCCTTATCGAATTAGGTCCAGAGCTATAGCTTGAGACCTGAGTTTTATAAGAGTGTCAATGTGACACACAACCCAGAACAACGTCGAAAATCACTGTCTAGTCTATTCTCTGTGAACAGAGTTACACAGAGTCCTGAGAAGTATGATTCGCCTCACCCACGAATGCATACTCTACCCAACAGAGTCTAATGTCGAGAAAACAAGTAGAAATAGAGTGAGGTGTTGACTCGACGAGGGCAGCAGGCCAGAGAGAGAGAGGAAGGAGGAATAACCACCCAGCTCAGGTGTGTCCAGAGACTGACTCCTCCCAGCAACTAGATGCCGGCAGCGTAACAGTCGTTTGCCAACACCAAGGCAGTTACTACACACTCTCGAGCACAACATAAAATATTACATCCTACCTAATAAATATAGCTAAGTTAAATAATAGTCTAATAATAATATAAAGCAAAATATTAACGATTTAGCTATTATCGAGAATATTCGCAATATAAAATTATAGCAAATGGAAATATACATTATATACATTGAGGCCCAGTTCAAGGGGTGCAATACCCTTTCCCATTGAATGTCCTGCAGGAAATTCCTCATGCCCGTGTAGTTTCCTCTTTTAAAGTCTGGTTTGTCTCTATCGGTACTGTTTCCCCTCTCCACCTGTAGCTCTACAATGTACTCAAAGCTAAGCACCATATGGTCACTGGCTCCCAGGGGGCTCTCGTGCGTTATGTCTTCAATATCTGAGCTGTTCAGGATGAATACAAGGTCCAGTCTTGCTGGTTCATCTTCTCCTCTCTCTCTGGTCGTGTCCCTGACATGTTGGTGCATCAGGTTTTCCAGTACCACGTCCATCATCTTGGCTCTCCAAGTTTCTGGACCCCCACGTGGTTCATGGTTCTCCCAGTCGATCTCCCTGTGGTTGAAATCTCCCATGACCAGTAGCTTCGCTCTGCTCATGTGTGCTTTTCTTGCCACCTCTGCCAGGGTGTCCACCATCGCTCTGTTGTTCTCATCGTATTCTTCTCCTGGCCTCCTGCAGTTCTGTGGTGGGTTATACATCACTGCAATGATTATCTTATGCTCCCCAGACTGGATGGTACCTACTATGAAATCCCGTTCTCTACCCCCCTCCACTCCTACCATTTCCTCAAATCTCCAACGGTGCCTTACAAGCAGTGCGACCCCTCCACCCCCCCTGCTCCTCCTATCTTTCCTCAGGATCTGATATCCCTGTGGGAAGATTGCATCTGTTACTGTCTCATTTAGTTTAGTTTCTGTGACCGCTATGATGTCTGGGGATGCCTCATCTATTCTTTCATTCCACTCTTCATACTTATTCGTAATTCCATCCGCATTTGTGTACCAAACCTTCAACCTTGTTTCCAATACTGTGGCTCTGGGGAGATCTTGGTGGGATGGGGGTGTGGGCAGGGTGCCCGCAGGGGGTTGCAGCATGGGTGGGGTGATTGTATGGTTGGGGTATGGGCAGGTGGGGTGCAGCTTGAGGGGGTGGGGTGCAGCTTGAGGGGGGGTGGGGGGTAACTGTGATGGTGGGTTTCCATTTGCTAGGGTGGGGACAGGGGGCCTGATAAGTGGGTGTGGTGCTAGAGTGTATGGGTGTTGTGGGTTGTTTGTGATATGAGGCCCGCTGAGGGTATTTCCAGTGTGTGTGTTTGTCCTGCTTGGGCTTGGTGTCCTCCGTATCTCACTGTCTCCCTCCCTCCTCTCTTCTCCTTCTTATCTTCTCCCTCCGGGCCTCCCTTTCTTCCTGCGTTCTGTCTCGATCTAGATATACATTCCGGTACCCTGGTTCGTCCTCAGCCGAGCTTTCTCTTGCAGGATCATGGTGCGTGCTGATTCTGCCTTGAATATTACCTTGAGGGTCGATTTTTTCCCCTTTGTGTACCACCCGATTCTCCGAAAATTTGTCACTTGGGATGAGTCTCCCCCTATTGCTAGCATGATACCATCGATCTGTTCTGTCTCCTCCTGTTTCCTTCTGTCGTGGGTGTCCCCTTCGACTTCCTTCAGGCCATAGATGAAAATCGACTTCTCCCTTTCCTCCTCCACTGTATCTCCCATTGCCTTGTCAAGGTGCATTATCCTCTCCGATGCTGTCATGGATGTATTCCCCGTGTTCCTTTGTGTGTCCGGTCTGCTCTTACGTCCCTGTCCGCTGCAGTGTGTTGTTGGGGTCTGCATGTTTAGCGTGTCTGCTGTTTTGTCTACCCTCTCATATGTTTTTTCTGTGCTCCCATTCGTTGTTCCTGTGGTGCTCTTCGTGACCCTGGCTGCTTCTTCTATATCCCTCTCGTGTGTTGTTATCCTGCTCGTCTTGCTTCGGGCCCCATGTGTGCCTGCCAGTGCCTGTGCGTACCCGAGTTCTCCTCCTTTCTCCTCATTCCCTGTGGCTGTGCCTGGTGCCCAAGCTCCAAGCGTTGTTTCCTGCCAGGTACTATTGTCTCTATTCTGTGTCAGTCCCTGCAGCTTCTCTTCTAAGGTCTGGATCTTGGCTTCTGCTTTTTTGGCTTGCATTACCCATTTTCTACTCTCCTCAGCTATCCTCTTCTCCATTTCCTCGCTGATCACCAATAGCTTCCTCTCCCATTCCTTTTCCCTTTCATTGAGCTCCTCGATGATCACCAATATCTTCCTCTCCCATTCCTTCTCCCTTCTAGATATTTCCTCCTCCCACTGTTGCCTTCCCTGATCGGCCATCTTCTTCCTTGTTGACACCCTCTCTGAGCCACCCATCTTCCCGCTGAGTCCCTTGTGGATGTATTGAGGTGTCAGGAGAAAGGAGAAAGAGGGGTGAGGAAGGGTTGAGGAGAAACGGAGAAAGGATAGGGATGGGGGTGGGGGGAGAGAGATATCTTAGAGGAAATGTAGAAGAGGGTGGATAGAGGGAGAGAGAAAGAGAGCAAGAGGGAGAGGGAGAGAGAGAGGGAGGTAGAGAGGTAGGAAGAGAGATAGGTAGAGGGAGAGAGAGGGAGGTAGAGAGATGGAGGAAGATAGAGATAGAGGGAGAGGGAGGAAGAGGGGTGGGAGAAAGAGAGAGAGGGAGAGGGGGAGTGAGAGAGAGGTAGGGAGAGGGAGAGGGAGGGATATGGAGGGGAGATGGGGGAGAGGGAGGTATAGAGAGGGGGAGAGGGAGGTATAGAGAGGGGGATGGAGAGAGGGGAGGGTTTGTGTGTGAGGGATAAGGGGAGGAGATAGGGGAGAGGGGGTATAGAGAGGGAGAGGGGGTGTGCGTTTGAGGGAGAAAGGGAGGGAGAGAGTGGGGGGGATATAGGTGTGTGTGTGTGTGTGTGTGTGTGTGTGTGTGTGTGTGTGTGTGTGTGTGGGTGTGTGTGTGGGTGTGTGTGTGTGGAAGGCACCAGCAATGAGTGAGGGAGTGGTGGTGGAGTCAATATGTGAATGGGATACAGTACGAAGATTGAAACAGCGAGGGAATTTAAAACAAGAGCGGTAATGAGAAAGACTTTATAATTATTGAATAGTTACCCACAGTTGTTTGTAATATGTACATTAGATGGATGATAATAATAATTAGTATTATTATTATCATTATTATCATTATCATGGTGAAAAGCAACAGCTGTATGGGTCTCACAGCATATGGGAAACAGGAGGCAATAAAGTCTGATACGGCATAGAAAAGGAATAGCTATAATTCCTTTGAAGAAGAGTTCTCCACAGGCACCAACACACGCCACCACCTCCTTCCCTCTTTCAGGACTTGCATGAAGGGAAGGAAAAAAAATGTTTACTTTTAACTAAATGTTTTAATGAGTCACATTAACTACGAGAATCACACTGGGGGATGGGGTCAGAGTCCAGCTCTCAGTAAGAACTTGTTCTCTCATTGTTAGTCTCTGTGATGAAAACAAACGTCACTTTTATGTTCAAATCGCACATAATTTATGACGAAGCCAAATAATAACCATGATCTTTAAATTTATAATTATTTTGTTATTTTTTTAATAATCATCGCCGTTCACCAAAATTAGTTTAACATATATCCCCCCCCCCTCCATCAAAGTATCATTATCTTCAATATAACAGTCATTTATATTTTTCATATAGCTTTCAAAAAAACCTCATTACTGATAATGTTTTACATATCTGTACACTCGCTTTCATAATAAAGCTGACTATCTCATTTAATTAATAAAATTGCAACTCACGTTTTATATATATATATATATATATATATATATATATATATATATATATATATATATATATATATATATATATATATATATATATATATATATAAGTACACACACATACACGTTTAGGTGAATGCAACATTACTCAGCACTATGAATTGCAACATAAGATCACTTGCCATAAATCATGATTGTTACCCACCATTCGTTTGTAATATATCCAGACTAATAAATGTGGCACCCCCCTTTTTCCCCCTCGGACATTCATTCTGTGTGATGATAAAATTTCACGGGCAAATTCGAGGTTCGTTTTCATTTACATATTAATGGAAATATTAGCGGAGTATCGCTGGGAAAAAAATATTTCAGATTTATCAGAACTAAACATTGATGGATTTGATCTCATCTGCAAGAGTCTCTGTCCTGATAAGTTTATTATCTTCGTGACTTCTTTGACATGCCAAGCCTATCTTCAATTTAATTACTCGAATAATATATGTAATTATTGTTTTGACTTATATTATTCTTACATATTAGTCTTGTATCACCATCATCACTGTATTTCTCACCCCCATTACCACCTGTTTTACCACTATTATCTGTGTCACTATTGTTATACACTGTATCATCGCCATTGCCATTTTTTGCATTCACCATCATCACCGTCTGTGACACCATCATCATCATCGTCTGTCACCATCGATATAATTTTTATCACCATCTATGTCACCATCATTATCATTTGTATCACCATTATCACCATCTGTGACGCCATCATCACCATCTGTATTACCATTATTTCCATTTGTATCATCATCATCATCTGTGCCACTATAATCATCATCTGTGCCACTATAATCATCATCTGTGCCACTATCATCATCATCATCATCATCATCTGTGCCACTATCATCATCATCTGTGGCACTATCATCGCCAACTTTATCACCTTATATGACTATTGTCAACATAAAAAAATTCCTTTCAAACTGCGATCGCTCAAATCTAAATCTG
>WNWK01015178.1:0-48737 GCA_009830355.1 Cherax destructor
AATTTTTACCCCTCCCCCCAAACCTTTTCGGGGCCCCCTCCCCCTTCCCCCCCTACAATTTTCCCCCCAAGTCTTTCCCTTTTTGTCCTTCTCTCTAAATGCCAAACCACCTCAACAACCCCCCCCTCAGCTCTCTGGACAATCGTTTTGGTAATCCCCACCTCCCCCCTAATTTCCAAACTCCATTCTCTGCATTATATTCACACCACACATTGACCTCAGCTGACATCTCCATGCCCCCGCCTTCTCCTCGTTGCAACATTTCATCACCCATGCTCACACCCATATAAGAGCGTTGGTATACTATCTATCTTCCCCTTTATTTCATGGACAAGGTTCTTGTCTCCCAGACTCGAAGTGCTCCCTCACCCTTTTCCCCTCATCAATTCTTTGATTCACCTCATCCTTCATAGACCCATCTGCTGACATGTCCTCCCAAATATTAATACATTCCCCCCCTCCATCTCTCTCCCTCCAATCTGATATCCAATCTTTGTCACCTATTTTTTTTGCTATCCTCATCACCTTACTCTTTCCTATATTCACTTTCAATTTTCCTCTTTTAACCCTACCAAATTCATCCACCAACCTCTGCAACTTCTCTTCAGAATCTCCCAAAAGCACAGGTGTCATCAGCAAAAGCAACTGTGACAACCCCCTTTTTGTTTTTCTTTATCTTTTAGCCCAACACCTCTTGCCAAGACCCAGATTCACTTCTTTACAACCCCATCTATAAATATATTGAACAACCACGGTGACATCAACATCCTTGTCTAAGGCCCACTTTTACGGGAAATAGTCCCTTCCCCCCCTACACACTCTAACCTGAGCCTCACTATCCTCAAAAAAACTCTTCACTGCTTTCAGTAACCTTCCTCCTTTTCCCCATACCCCTGCAACATCTGCCCATTGCCCCCCTATCTACCCTATCATACACCTTTTCCAAATCCATAAATGCCACAAAAACATCTTTACCCTTATCCAAATACTGTTCACCTATATGTTTCACTGTAAACACTTGGTCTACACACCCCCTACCTTTCCTAAAGCCTCCTTGTTCATCTGCTATCCTGCTTTCTGTCTTACTCTTAATTCTTTCAATAAATAATAGCACCAACCACTCCAAAACTATATCCCCACCTGCTTTTAACATTTTGATCTTTATCCCATCAATCCCAGCTGCCTTACCCCCTTTCATTCTACCCACTGCCTCACGAACTTCCCTACCCCAACTGGCTCTTCCACACTCCTACAAGATGTTATTCCTCCTTGCCCTCCCACAAATCCAGCTTCCCTGTCTTCATCAACATTTAACAACTCCTCAAAATATTATCTCCATCTTCCCGATACCTCTAACTCTCCATTTAATAACTCTCCTCTCCTATTTTTAACTGTCAAATCCATTTGTTCTCTAGGCTTCCTCAACTTATTAATCTCTTCAAAACTTTTTCTTATTTTCAACAAAATTTGTGATAACATTCACCCCCCTCTCTCATCTGCTCTCTTTACATTGCTTCACCACTCTTTTAACCTCTTTTTTTTCCATATACTCTTCCCTCCTTGCATCACTTCTCTTTGTAAAACCTCTCATATGCTAACTTTTTCTCCTTACTACTCTCTTTACATCATCCCCCAATCGCTCCCCCTTCCTCCCGCACCCACTCGCTTGTAACCACAAACTTCTGCTGAACACTAACACTACATTTTTAAATCTCCCATACATCTTGACCCCATTGCCTCCTCTCACTACCCATCTATCCCTCCAATAGTTGTTTATATCTTACCCTAACTGCCTCCTCTTTTAGTTTATAACCTTCACCTCTCTCTTACTTACTGATTCTATTTTCCTTGTATCCCATCTACCTTTTTTCCCCACTGTAGCTATAACTAGAAAGGATCTGATATATCTGGCCCCTCTATAAACATGTACATCCTAAGTCTACTCAACAGTTTTTATCTACCAATACATAGTCCAACAAACTACTGTCATTTTGCCCTACATCATATCTTTATCTTATTTATCCTCTTTTTTTTTAAAAAATGTATTACCTATAACTAAACCCCCTTTCTATACAAAGTTCAATCAAAGGGCCCCATTATCATTTACCTGGCACCCCAAACTTACCTACTACCCCTCTCTGCATGTTTCTCCACTTTAGCATTTAGGTCCCCTACCACAATTACTCTCCATTTGGTTCAAAAGTTCCTAACATTCCTTAACATCTCCCAAAATCTCTCTCCTCCCCACCTCCCCTCTTCTCCAGGTGCATACAGCATTATGACCCACTTTTGCATCCGCCCTTATTTTAATCCACATAATCCTTGAATTTACACATTCATATTCCCCTTTTTCCTTCCATAACTGATTCTTCAACATTATTCTACCCCTTCCTTAGCTCTAACTCTCTCAGATACTCCCGACTTAATCCATTTATTTCTCCCCACTGAAACTCGCCTACCCCCTTCAGCTTTGTTTGCTTAGGGACAGGACATCCAACTTCTTTTCATTCATAACTGGCAATCATCTCTTTCATCATCTGCACTACATCCCGCATTCAGACAACCCAGTTTTATAAAGTTTTTCTTCTTCTTTTTAGTAGATTTGTCGGAGAAGGGGGTTTAGCCCATTGTCCCGGGATCTTGGGCGCCTCACGACACGCATTGCTTTCGGAGGAAAGATTCTTTTTCCCCTTCCCCATGGACAATAAAAAAATAAAAAAAACAATAGCTATTAAGAAAAAGAAAAAAAAACCTAGATGTGTGTATGTATATATATGCATGTGTATTCCAGTGTAGTGTGACCTAAAGTGTAAGTAGAAGTAGCTAGATATACCCCGTTATCCAGCGTGTTTATGAGACAGAAAAAAGACACCAGCAATCCTACCATCATGTAAAACAGTTTCAGGTTTCTGTTTCACAGTCACCTGGCAGGACGGTAGTACCTCCTGGGTGGTTGCTGTCTACCAACCTACTACCTCTAATTTCTACCTCTTATTTCTATAAAAAAAAAAAAAAAATCAAAATATTCGGGGCACTGGGGTAGTAAACGTATATATACATTTGGAACGTTTATGGGTTAAATATTGACATGAGTAAACTGAGATATCAAGTCAATGACAAAATCTTGTGAAAATTCCTATATTAACTGAAAATCATCAAAGATTCATATTGAAAATAAATGGTTCAATAAAATAACATCCTAAAACAGATTCATTACATCAAGAAGGAAACATGCTTGTATAATAACTACCAAACAATCTACCTAATCCCTTCCCAACTATGATACTATTAGACTCACGAAATCGTAATGACATGATTCAAACAAACCATACCACGGGTGGGGTTCGAACTCTCTGACAGCGGGTTCAAACGCCACCCGTGGTATGGTTATGATACTATTAGAATAGTATTCAGATTATTATAACTGAGAAGAGAACATAGCAAGGATATAAATAATGAAACTTATGACAAAAATGTTGGGATATCTCACACGTGACTCAGAAAAGCAAATGGTGGGATATCTCACACGTGACTCACAAAAGCAAATGGTGGGATATCTCAAATGTGAGTTACAAAAGCAAATGGTGGGATATCTCAAACATGACTCTCAAAAGCAAATGGTGGGATATCTCAAATGAGAGTCACAAAAGCAAATGGTGGATATCTCAAATGTGAGTCACAAAAGCAAATGGTGGGATATCTCAAATGTGAGTCACAAAAGCAAATGGTGGGATATCTCAAACATGACTCACAAAAGCAATGTCAGTAATTATTCCAATCTTTCTGCTTACAAATTGAGGTTATACAGTATTCTTAATACACAACTGTGTGTGATACTTAAATCAGCTACAATAGCAAATTAATTGCCAAAATAGAAATTCTTGTTTTTAACACTAGCAAGACTTGCTTTTTTTTTTAGTCAAGGGGATTTTAGTAATACTGGACCCATCTTATGGTAAAAACAAAAACATGTTTAATAGAGTACTATACGAACTTTATGAACAAATAGGTAATTATGAACAATATGCACATAAGTAAGTGAAATTAAGTCAATTATGCATAGTTCAATAATAATAAAAAAGTAAGTTTGAAACTGAACACAAAAACTAGGCAGAATACGTGAAAAAATAAAATTAAGACCTCACCAACAAGATGAAAGGATTAACACTTCTACATTATGCAAAATTGCATTGAAAAGTAAATTTTTGTTAGGAATAGCCGTTACTCCATGCCTGTTCCCTCATTAGAACCTTTTCCTTTTAAGTGACAAGTGAAACTCATGAAAGACAAGTTCATATAAAGCAAGCTGAGTCAAGGAAAGCGAGCTAAAAAGAATATAAAAGCTAGGGCCCATGTTTCTGATCTTAACATACACAATATTTGAGCACAGGGTAGTTAACAATGGGGTCTTTATCAAGATGCCATATTTCGCGGCTTATAAGACTTGTTTTAGTTTCAATGGCTCGGCATCGGACGTAACTGGGAGAGATACAGCCCACCCCACACCCCAAACTTACAGCTCTCGTCACTGACCTTCAGTTTATAGGACGCAGGGTGGTTTTTGGAGACATTTTATGTAAAAAAGCCACAAAATACGGTAATCAAGAATAAGTTGGAAATAGACATGTATGCACATTCAGGACATTTTAGCGATGATGCATCATCACTGGTAGCATTTTCAATCCATATAGAAAGAGAACTAGCATCAAAGGATAAATAGTGCTGAGAAGTCAGGGAAAACAGAGCAAGTCTGGTAATGTGAAGAAGTCATTTGCTAAAATTGAGGGGGCATGGTCAGGCAAGTCTGTGTATTAGGATGGAAAGTCACTAGTAGAAAATCTCCCCTTCAATAAAATGCCCTGAATGTGCACAAGAGTATCTCCACAACCTGTCAGCATTGTTATACCTGTGCCTGTACCAAAAACAAGATGGCATGGTTCAAGAGGGATATACAAAATGCTTAAAACATGTGACACAATACAGTCATCCCTTGGTTTTCGTGTTTAATCCATTCCAGAGGGAACTAAAACCAAAATCGACGAAAACCAAAACCATTTTCCCCATAAGAAATAATGGAAATTCAATTAATCTGTTCCAAATTATTATTATTATTATAATCAAAAGAAGCGCTAAACCACAACCCGTTCGAGAAACCCAGAAGTTTGGAAAAAAAAAATTGGGGGCCTTATAGATTTACATGCACAAATGAATGAATTCAATGTGGCACTTGCCTTTATTGAAGACTGATGTTGCTGGATGGAAGAGAGGGAGGAGGGGAGAGGGAAGAGACCCTATTTTTTGGAAGGGGAATCCCCCTCCATAAGGATTCTAGGTACCAAGTCCTCATCTGGGGTCACTTCCCTTCTTTGTCTTTTAATCCCACTAGGACCAGCTTGAGAGTCACTGTACACCTGTGGCACTAAATATCTGTCCAGAGAGCTCTGTGTCTGGCATCTCTTTAAAATGTCCTTAAAATGGGAGAAGAGATTGTCATTGAACATGTTGATGAGACAGATTGCAACATCTTTGTCAGGGTGATGTTCCTCCATAAATGAATGCACCCTACTCCACATTCCACAAATCTCCTTAATCTCTGAAGAAGGCACCTTACATCTCTTTTCCTCCACTGAAGCAATTTCCTGAGTTGTGGTTTGATGGTGTTGCAGCTCAAGCTCTTGCAGCTCTTCAGTGGTTAGATCTTCATTGTGGTCCTCTACCAACTCTTCCACATCCTGGCTACTCACATCCAACCCCATGGAATTCCCCAATGCCACAATACTTTCCACAACTTCCATAGGCTCCTCAGCGTCAGGCCCAAACCCTTCAAAATTCCTCTCTGGGACACAATCTGGCCACAACTTTCTCCAAGCACAGTTCATTGTCCCAGAAGTCACTCCCTGCCAAGCTTTATCTATAAGGCCTATGCAATGGAAGATATCGAAGTGATCCTTCCAGAACTCTTTTAGGGTCAATGCAGTGTCACTGGTCACATCAAAGCACCTTTGAAACATTTCTTTGGTGTACAGTTTTTTGAAGTTTGCAATGACCTGCTGGTCCATGGGCTGGATGAGAGTGGTGGTGTTAGGAGGCAAAAACTTCACTGTTACAAATTTGAAATCCTTAGACATTTGGTCTTCCAAGTCTTGAGGATGAGCAGGAGCATTGTCCATTACCAGGAGGCACTTGAGCCCCAATTTATTGTCAATAGATATTTCTTCACACTGGGGCAAAACACTTTATTAAACCATTCCAGGAAAATTTCCCTAGTGACCCATGCCTTAGGGTTAGACTTCCACATCACACACAATTTACTTTTGTCAACACTGTATTTCTTGAACACTGGGAGTTTCAGAGTGATACACCAGTAAAGGCTTCACTTTGAAATCCCCACTAGCATTACCACA
This sequence comes from Cherax destructor, assembly GCA_009830355.1. Classification (NCBI taxonomy): domain Eukaryota; kingdom Metazoa; phylum Arthropoda; class Malacostraca; order Decapoda; family Parastacidae; genus Cherax; species Cherax destructor. The sequence continues at coordinate 6,405 of WNWK01015178.1, forward strand.
CAACATTAGAGTTAGCCTGTCTTTCATAGGCTTGTGTCCTGGCAGTGCCTTTTTCTCCTGCGTGATGTAGGTCCTCCTTGGCATTTTCTTCCAAAAGAGGCCTGTTTTGTCACAATTAAACACTTGTTGGGGTTTAAATTCTTCTGCCTCTACATATTCTTTAAAGTCACGCACAAATTTTTCAGTCCCTTGTTTATCTGAACTGGCACCCTCACCATGCCTTACAACACTGTGTATGCCACTTCGCTTCTTGAAGTTTTCGAACCAGCCTTTGCTGGCCTTAAATTCATCAACATCAACACTGCCTTGCTTTTTCACATATGATGGATTGCACAACACTATCACCCACTAGCAGTTTTTTGTTTATCCCCACCAACAACAATTTCTCCATATTTTCCATTGTTTGTGATCTCTGTTTCGTTATCGTATTCACCCCTTTCGCAACATTAGCTTCTGTGATTTCTTTTCTCTTCGCCACAATGGAACTGATGGTTGATGGGGCCTTCTTGTATATCCTGGTGAGCTAGGCAATACGTACACCACTATCATATTTTTCTATTATTTCTTTCTTCAGTTCTACGGTGTTCCTCACTTTCTTTACCAAAGAACTGGCACTAGGAGCTTTCCTTGGGCCCATGGTAGCTTATTTAGTAGTCAAACACAATAATCAAGGGCCAAAAACAATGAATTGTTAATAAATGTTTTGTATGAACTCCTGGGGTGATGTTCACTCAAGCATAAACAATGCTAGACTGCGTGACAAGGTGCGGGGCACTGGTGGACAGGTTCCGTACCATCAACGAAAACTGAGACAATCAACGAAAACAGACAATTTTTCCATGAAAAAAGTGAACGAAAACCAAAATCGGCAAAAACTGAGAGAAGCGAAAACCAAGGGTTGACTGTCCAGGTAAACTCCACACATTGATTTACTTCAGTTGGTCAAAATTTCTCAAAAAGTAATAATTACAAACATATTGCCATTTCCATAAAGGGACTCTGTGCCCTCCCTAGTTCAGAGAACAAGTAATGCTATTGTGTCTAGGTTGAAGCTGATAATAACTGACAAGTCCCAAATAAGAAGCATAGCAAAACTAGATTTTACGTAAAATTTGACTTTCTAATCATCTAAACTGCACATCTGGGCTTAGCATTTTTTCCAAACTTTAGCATCAACAAATATAAATGTTTCATAAATGTTATTTACCTCTTTTTCCTTTTTCTAATGCCCCTGCAACCACATGTAGGCTAGTACAAGGATTCCCTTACGGCAATCAATATCCTTCCTCTCAGCCAGGCCTATCTAAGGCTCCTGGCCCTGTGTGCCTCTTCTCTAGGCTTATCACCCCCTACCTTTCCTAAAGCCCCCTTGTTCATCTGCTATACTGCTTTCTGTCTTACTCTTAATTCTTTCAATAATAACTACCATACACTTTACCAGATATACTCAACAGAATCTCAAATCCTTTCTTCAAAATACAAATGTGGTAGATTGTGTAACACTGAATCACACTTTTTTACATCAGCAATGTCTCACAAAAGCAGGGTGAACCAGAAAAAGACAACATTCACCATTCATTTCATAGTTCTCTTTCCAGAAGCAAGCAAACATCACAAATAACCCTCTGAACTCTAGTATTCCTGCCCTTCCTTCAGGGAGCAGGAACTGTACTTATCACCTCAAGGACAAAGGTCCACTCGGCCCAATCTAACATGCCTGCTAGATACTCATGTCCCTACCACTTAATTATAATAAAAAAAAAAGTGCTAAACCTACAAGGGTCATACAGCACAGCAGGAGAGGGAATAGTGCAGGATTATAGAGTAGCAAGGGTGGAGTGGACAACAGAGGGAGAATTAGAAAGGGCTGTGAGGACTGCTAGAGGAAGTATCAAAGTTTCTCAACAAGGGAGTCCGAGTCAAAGGTGGGTCCATCAGCAACAAGGGAAGATAAAGTAAGGGAGTTAGAGTAGTGATGGCGTCGGAGGTAAATTCTGTGTGCTTGCTGATAGACCAGACAGTCCAACTGAACATGGCTAACTGAAACTGGAATTTGACAATTCTCAGTGGAACAGGGCACCCTTAATAAGATATCCATGAGTAAGATGAGTGTGCCTGATGCAAAGACTGGACAGTGTAGTCTCCCAACCACGGCATCAATGACAAGAAGATGGCCAGAAACCTAAACTTTGTTTGATAGAATGTAATTTGTTACGTATCACATCAGACCAACGTTGCAAAGGTGGTTAGAAATTACAACAAAATAGTCTGTGAATGGAACACCTCTACATGAAACTTGGCCATGTACAACTAACCACACAGCAGTGTCTACCTGTTCATTGCCCTGTATGTCAACATGACCAGGAACCCAACAGAAAACAGCATCTTTGTTTTTGCTAGAGATGTGGCATAACCAAAGTTGTATATGAAGAACCAGGGATGAGGTGAATCAAATTTTTTTTTATAGCTTGCAAAGCACTAAGGAAGTCTGAGATTATCACAAATGGCAACACGGATAATTGTGACGAGAATTTCATACAATTCAGCTGTAAAAATGCTAGCAGTCTAATAAATGCTCTCACACTATGCTGTCCAGAAACACTGCTGCAAACTCGCCACAACACTGTCAGAGGATTTAGAACCATTAGTGTGTACATTGCAACGGAATGAGAATGAGACTGGAAGTGATTAAGAAAAAGAGAGCGAGAAGCAACTGTAGGTATTTGGGCTTTCACACACAGCAGTGGGGAAGAACAGACACGAACTGTCGGAACCTCCCAAGGGAAAAGGAAAAAGTTAGATGCTACATGAACATACAAAGGGAGCAACTGAAGAGAAGACAAGAGTGAATGTAGACAAAGAGAAAAGGGACAGAGTAAACAGGGGTGATGAACAAACAATGAACCTCTACTAACATCCGTTATTATCCTATACAGTGGTACCTCGAGTTACGATGGTCCCCAAAATCGCCCTTTTATGTAAGTTTATTTTTTAAATGCTTTTGTAAGTATATTTTTGGGGGTGTAAAAGGACTAGTCTATTTTACATTATTCCTTATGGGGATAAATTCGTTTGGTAATGGCACTTGAACAGCATTCTCGAACGAAAAAATATCGTAACTCGAGGTACCACTGTATATGGAACGATTGTGAAGGTCATGAGAGTGAAGAAAATAGCGGAGGCAAGGAGCATCACGGTGATCATTCAAGGATGGAATATTAGCCTCTGCATATAGGCTCTCAACAAGTGAGGAGCGAAAAGCACCAAGGCATAAACGTAATCCCTAGTGATGGATAGGATCAAGTTTAGAAAGAGTTGCTGGAGAGGCCGCTGAATATATGAAGGCAACTGGTCATAGGTGGCTGAAACTATCACTAGGGAATACGTTTATGCCTTGGTGCTTTTCGCTCCTCACTTGTTGAGAGCCTATATGCAGAGGCTAATATTCCATCCTTGAATGATCCCCGTGATGCTCCTTGCCTCCGCTATTTTCTTCACTCTCATGACCTTCACAATCCTTCCATATATAGGATAATAACGGATGTTAGTAGAGGTTCATTGTTTTTTCGTCACCCCTGTTTACTCTGTCCCTTTTCTCTTTGTCTACATTCGCTCTTGTCTTCTCTTCAGTTGCTTCCTTTGTATGTTCATGTAGCATCTAACTTTTCCCTTTTCCCTTGGGAGGTTCCGACAGTTCATGTCTGTTCTTCCCCACTGCTGTGTGTGAAAGCCCAAATACCTATAGTTGCTTCTAGCTCTCTTTTTCTTAATCACTTCCAGTCTCATTCTCATTCCGTTGCAGTGTACATACTAATGTGAGGTTTCCAGGATAACCGACGGTCAAACAGAAGGCCGAGAAACCTGACAGTATCACGTTCTGGGATACTTGAGCCATACAGGTACAATGGAGTATCAGGAATGATAGAACGTCTAGTGAAAGTAATTTGGCGTGTTTTAGTACTAGAAAATTTAAACCCATGGGTAATGGCCCAATTGGAAACACGGTTGACAGCATTCTGGAGAGAAACTGCAATGAGACGACAGTCGGCGCCTTCACAAGCTATAGCAAAGTCATCAACAGAGTGATGACCAAATATTAGATAGAAGAACAGATGCCAGAACATTTATAGCTAGGAGAAAAAGTTTGGTGCTAAGGACACATCCCTGAGGAACATCTTCAGCTTGGACAAAGTCCAGGGAAAGCACATTATTAACCTGAACATGGAAATGCCTTTCAGATAAGAAGTTCTTAAGGAAAAATGGCAAACTGCCTCGGAGGCCTAAGAAGTGAACTTGGGCCAAGATGTTATATCTCCAAGTTGTGTCATATGCCTTCTCAAGATCAAAAAAGATGGCAATAACTGAGTGGTTATTGGCAAAGGCATTACGAAGCCAAAAGGCCATATTGACTAGGAGAGACTTGTCTCTCTAAATACCACATCAAATGTCTATTTACCAGACGTTCCATCACCTTGCAAAGAGCAATGGGACGATAGTGGGAAGCATCATGTCCCGAAGTACCTGGTTTACGAAAAGGTAGAATAATGTCAAATTTCCACAGCTGTCGAAGAACTCCTTGTGACCAAATAAGATTAAATAGACATAAGAGGACAGCAAGGGCTGACGGATGTAAATGCTGGAGCATACGAATATGAATGCCACCAGGCCCAGCTGCCAATGATTAGCAAGTGGAAAGTGTCAACTCTAATTCCAGAAGTGTAAAAGGCACATTATAAGACTCTTCTTTGCTAGAAGAAAAGTCTTGGAGGAAAGAAACGAGGGGCACAAATGGAGCCCCTGAGAGATATAGACAAGACGATTACCAATTTCGGTGGCAACTTCAAGAGGGTTTGCTATAGTGACACCAGCAACCCAAAGAACGGGAGCTGGGTCTTGAGTATTTGCCACTCAGTTTCCATGCTTTTTTCCAGACTGCACTCAGAGGAAGCCAAAGTGACAGTAGAAACATAATCCCACCAGCAAGTGTGTTTAGCTTCACGGATGACATGGAGGGCGACCGCTCTCATCCGCTTAAAATCAAGGAGTTGCTCTGTGGTTCTACTGTCATGATATCTGCCCCATGCAGTGCATTTCAAACATACCGCATGAGCACAAGTAGAAGACCACCAAGGCATGCATTTCTGAGAATGCTTGCCCAAGGTTTGGGGTATAGAATATGAAGCCACAGTTAAAATTGAGGTTGGGAATAAGTGTAACAGCTCATCAAGAAGATGAAGAAGGGTCCTCACTAAAAGCAGTCTGGCACAAGTACAGGTCCCAATTCACTTGGTCAAATTGCCAGCATGGACTTCGAGGAGGTGGAGAATACGAATGAGAAGTAAGGATTGGAAAATGATCATACAAGTCCGGGAGTACAGATTGGGTAAAGTCCAGTGGAGTTGAAGAGCATACAGAGAGCAAGAGCAACAGAGATTGAGTACAAAGGTCAAAATGGGTGGGAGCACCCATATTTAAAACTTGGAGGGGAAGAGAAGTGAGAAGAGCCTTTAACCCTTTCAGGGTTATTGACGTACTAATACGGCTTACGCGCTGGGGTTATTAACGTACTAGTACGCATAAATTCTAGCGCCTTCAAATTAAGCGCGAAATGGCTGGTAGGCCTAGTGGTGAGAGAATGGGTCTGCGTGGTCAGTGTGCGCAGTAGGAAAAAAATCGGGGAGCCAGTGGTGCATTGTGGGAACGCCATGTTAGTACACATTTTTCACCATGCCTGGCGGTAAGAAACTCCTCACTCCTCGGCGAATTGGGACTCTTTTGTTCCCAGTGACAGTTCTAACACCGATGGGAGTGTCAGTGGTGATGAGTTTCAAGGTTTTGAGGCAGTTGTGACCGAAACTAATGACCATAATACCGGTAATATTGAGGAAAACCCAGACGACCCTCAGCCCTCCACCTCCGGTGCTGTGGCATCTTGTTCACGCTCAATTGTACCAGAACGAAAAAGGAAACTGTTATTTACGCATATCCCAGACTCTGATGTGAGCAATGGTGATGATAGTGAATATGAACTCCAAGCTCTTCAAAACAGTTCCAGTAGCGAGAGTGGTGTGGAATATTCTCCAGTGAAGCGTCAGTATATACGACGGTATATGCGCTCTGGTAGCGTGCCATATGCTGTTCCAAGGGGAAGGAGTACATCTTGGAGTACATCCCGTGGGCGTACAACAGGAAGTGATAGTGAAAATGACAATGATAAGTGTTGCAATTGGAATGAGAAATGCGCAAGCATCTGTTAGTGGTAGTGGTGGTGGTGCCAGGCACCAGCAGTGGACCATGCTGGCACCGACGCCGCTGAGTCAGCTCAGCTACAACAAAGGCAATCCTCACCCACCCACCAACCCCCACAACCACAACCTCCACTTCCACAACCACAACCTCCACTTCCACAACCACAACCTCCACTTCCACAACCACAACCTCCACTTCCACAACCACAACCTCCACTTCCACAACCACAACCTCCACTTCCACAACCACAACCTCCACAACCACAACCTCCACTTCCACAACCCCCACAACCACCTGTAAATATCCAGTACCCACCAGCAGACCGAACCTGGGATTGGCAAGAAGCTGACAATTTCATTCCCAGTCCCCATCAGTTTGATGAAAGTCAATGTGGAATACGCCCATCGTGTCCACTTGGGAACAATGCCAGTGAACTGGAATGCTTTGAATTATTCTTTGATGAACCTCTGATGGATATTATTGTCAGGGAAAGCAACAGATACTACGAGTACACCATGGCAAACACAATACTTTCACCAACATCACGCCTCAACAGGTGGAAAGAGGCAACTGTGGCTGAGATGTACTTGTTCTTTGCCACAATAATGCTTATGCCTCATGTTTATAAGCACAGTGTCAAATCATACTGGTCGACAGACCGCCTGATTGCAACACCAGGTTTCAGTGATATAATATCAGTAAATCGATTTGTGCTACTGCTGAGGATGCTACACTTCTCAGACAAAACCACCCCTGACAGAAACGACAGGTTATATAAGATTAGAAATGTGTTTCTGTATCTGAAAGAGAAATTCAATATGCATTTTTATCACTTCAGGAAGCTTGTTATTGACGAGTCACTGATTCTGTTCAAAGGTAGACTGTCGTTCAAGCAGTATATACCAAGCAAGAGGAAACGCTTTGGTATAAAGTTGTTTGTGCTTTGTGATTGCTCCAGTGGTATTGTATTGGATATTATTGTGTACACTGGAAGTTATACATTGCAAGATACCAGGAGGTTATTGGGTATCTCTGGTGATGTGGTTAGAACAATGATGGAACCATATCTTGGTAAGGGGCATATATTATATACTGATAACTAGTACACAAGCCCCTCCCTCAGTGATTTTTTGCGAGTGAACTTGACAGATGTGTGCGGTACAGTGCATGCAAATCGTAAGCATATGCCAAGGTTCGATGCAGGCACTCGTAGAGGTCAGGTGCAAGCGTTTGCTGCCAATGACATCATGGCATTTCGGTGGCATGACAAACGAGATGTCACATTGTTGTCATCTATTCACCCTAACGAAATGACAGACACTGGCAGGGTGAGTAGAGAGACCGATGAACCCATTCTAAAACCTGCAGCTGTGATTGACTACACTCTCAATATGCGATTAGTGGACAAATGTGACATGCAAATTGGGTTTGCTGATTGTGTTCGCAAGAGTTACAAGTGATACATAAAACTCATTTTTTCACATTCTGGACATTACCATGCTCAATGCTTATAATATCTATAAGTTGAAGACCACAAACAAACCACCATATGGCGAATTTTGTTTGTCTGTCATCAGACAAATAATATTCAAGTACCAAGGAGCAACACCTGCAATAGAAACACGCCCAACACCAGGTTATCAACACCTACCTTCTCGTCTGAGGCCTGGTGGTGAACACTTCCTAACAAAACTGCCTGCTACTGCTTGCAAGAAAAAGGCTCAGAAGAGGTGTTTTGTCTGTGCACATACAAAAAAACGCCCACAACAACGCAAAGACACTCGTTTTATGTGTGTGGAATGTGAAACACCACAGTGCATGGAACCATGTTTCAGAGACTTCCACAGGCTGCAGAACTTCTAGAAATATGTCCAGTGACTATGTATGTATATATATGATTGAACAATATAAATAACAAATATTTGTTATTGTAAAAATTTGTAAATACATTGTGTAAACAAATTAGTGAAAGAAACTTCATGTGAATATTTTGTAATAAATAGTGAGTGAATATTTGAAAAACAGCACTTATATTGGTCTCACAGGCCATAAAAGTTATTTGCAACAAAAAAAAAAACATTTGATCAGAAAACAAGTCCAAGAAAGAAAAAAAAATATTACCGGGTGACCGGCAGTCGGCGATGTTGCCGACACCGGTTCCATTTTCGTCAACTTCAATTCTCTATATCTCGGTGAGTATTGATCGCAAAAATGTATTTTTTTAGCCTATTAGATTTAGAAAAAAAAAACTATCATTTCATAAGAAAAAATAATTTTTTTTTTTTTGAAATTCATGGACCCTGAGAACGAGATTCGGAGACCCCCCTTGGACCCTGAAACGGTTAACTGAATGCCACGAGTCATAGTGAGACCCCATCCCCCAGAGGAAATGAGGAAATAGTGAGCATTATAATTGCCTAATAACAGAAGTAGTGGTGGTAATGAAGAAACCAGCAACATCTGCACTTCTCTGCCTGAGAAGGAGAGAGTTACAAAGAACAGACTGTATACCACTTATTCAAGTAGATGCATGCTGGAGTGTAATGCAGCAAAGTATGAACAAAGATCTGATGGTATGGAATACCAGTGCATACAAGAAGTGCACTTTCATTAAAGGTTCCATCAGTAAAAGGATCCGATGAATATAATAAAACAGCCTGAAATGGGAGGGATAACAGCAGAGCGCAATTTGGGTTCTTGTAAACAAATACAAATTGGGGGAATACTGGGAGAGCAATACCTGAAGCTCACCCTGGTTACCTCTGAGGCTTTGGATATTCCACTGTAAATAAGCCATGATTTGCGAAGAGAAGGATACAGGAAATACAGTAGACCGTTATATTACACAGTAGTTACGTTCCTGTAATCTTTTGACTACCGCCCACAGGATAGGTATGGGGTGCATAATAAAGATATCAAACTAACCTGAAAACGCCATGTTAGGTAAATCCGTGTTAGATAAACTTCTTATATGAAAAATAGGGTTACGTTCCTGGGAGCCCCCAAAAAGCCAAACAACTTTTTTCAGACCAGCAGACCTTACAAAAATAAAAGTGAATATTTAATTGTAGTTCACTGTCATGATATATTATGTTTTTAACTGCTTAAGACTACAAATACAACAGAAATAATAGTACAGTGGTACCTCGAGTTACGATGCTGTCATCTTACGTTATTTTCGAGTACCGATATTTATAACGTAAAAAAATTGATTGCGAGTAACGATGTTTGCTTCGTGTAACGACATTCATACCATCCACCTCAACCCAGTAGGGCCACAGCATAACTCTCCACTCTCTTCACAATCATTGATAAACACCAGCACCCACAATTTAAGGTAAGAAATACAGTGGTACCTCGACTTACGATATTAATCCGTCAGAGAGGGCATATTTTAAGGCGAAACAATCGTTACACGAACCAATTTTCCCCATAAGAAATAATGGAAATAAATTTAATCCGTCCAAGACTTCCAAAAGTAGTTAAATAAAATATTTTTTAGAACTTTTTGACATTAAATAATACACAATTTAATGAATAATACCTAAATACACATGTAAATATTGTACAATAACATGTCACTAACATTTATTGAAGAGTTGTTGATGTGTGGAGGACGGGAGGAGGGGAGAAGGTGGAGTAGTATGCTAGTGTTTGGAAGGGGAATCCCCTTCCATTAACACTGCAGGTACCAAGTTCTTTTCTGGGGTTACTGGCCTTTTTCTTTGAATGCTACACTCCCTACATGAATGCTACACTCCCTGCATGCCTGCTACACTCCCTGCATGCCTGCTACACTCCCTGCATGCCTGCTACACTCCCTGCATGCCTGCTACACTCCCTGCATGCCTGCTACACTCCCTGCATCCCTGCTACACTTCCTGCATCCCTGCTACACTCCCTGCATCCCTGCTACACTCCCTGCATCCCTGCTACACTCCCTGCATCCCTGCTACACTCCCTGCATCCCTGCTACACTCCCTGCATCCCTGCTACACTCCCTGCATCCCTGCTACACTCCCTGCATCCCTGCTACACTCCCTGCATGCCTGCTACACTCCCTGCATGCCTGCTACACTCCCTGCATGCCTGCTACACTCCCTGCATGCCTGCTACACTCCCTGCATCCCTGCTACACTCCCTGCATCCCTGCTACACTCCCTGCATGCCTGCTACACTCCCTGCATGCCTGCTACACTCCCTGCATCCCTGCTACACTCCCTGCATCCCTGCTACACTCCCTGCATCCCTGCTACACTCCCTGCATCCCTGCTACACTCCCTGCATCCCTGCTACACTCCCTGCATCCCTGCTACACTCCCTGCATCCCTGCTACACTCCCTGCATCCCTGCTACACTCCCTGCATCCTTGCTACACTCCCTGCATCCTTGCTACACTCCCTGCATCCCTGCTACACTCCCTGCATCCCTGCTACACTCTCTGCATCCTTGCTACACTCCCTGCATCCCTGCTACACTCCCTGCATAAATGCTACACTCCCTGCATGAATGCTTCACTCCCTGCACATTCTTTACCACAGGCTTGGCACTAGGAGCTTTCTTGGGGCCCATGGTGGCTTATTTAGCAGTTGCAAGCACTAAAAACAGTGGAATAATGACAATATACTGGTATGAATGCGTGGGTGTGGGTGGGTGGTCGCTCTCACTTGTAAACAATAGCACACTGACGCTCCCTGGAGTGCGCGCTCAGCTGGGCGCCAAGCGGACACGTCCGGTACGAATGTCGTTACATGAAGCAAACATCGTAAATCGCAATCAAATTTTTTACGTTATAAATATCGGTACTCGAAAATAACGTAAGATGATAGCATCGTAACACGGGGTATGACTGTATGTCTTGTCTAATATCTCTATTTTCTTTGTTAACTCACAAAATTGTAATGACACGATTGCAAACAAACCAAACCACGGGCGGGGATAGAACCCGCGATAAGAGAGTCAAAACTCCAGACTGGGCCAGCTGGCTACAAGATTCGTCCAACTAGGTATATTTATACACCATAGGAAGGTTAGCATACACACCACTGTGACCACTGTGGCTAATTGACTAGCACGCCGGTCTGGAGTTTTATGACTCTCTGATCGCGGGTTCTATCCCTGCCCATGATATGGTTTCTTTGTTAACTCTTAACCCCTTTCACTGTCAATACCCCTGCTCACAAACTTGCTCTCAGTTTTGAAGAATTTAAATTCTTATGAAATGATAGAGAATCTTTTCCCAATGGTAATGACACCAAAAGTACAAAATTTGATGGAAAACTTACGGAATTACGCTCTCACGAAGTTAGCGGTCTCGGCGATATGTATGCAATTTCGCCCACTTTGAGCCCTATTTTTGGCCAATTCCAATGTTCCAGTTCTAGCTATTTCGCTAGAACTCCATTTGTTCGATCGATTGAGTACAAGAAACAGCCCATTTACCGGTTTCAACTACCCAATAAATTTTGTGAAATTGGCAATTTGGCTAATTTCACAAAATTTCAAAAGATGGCAATTTCAAAATAGGGTCAAGAATAAACAATGCAGACATTCCTGGCACTAAAATAACATTTTCTCTGTTTATCAGTCATGTCTCCAGGCCCCTCTTATATTACTCTTGCTTTCCATTTTGAATTTTTATTCACACAAAAAATAGAAGATTTACAGTTATGCAGACTACTGCATTATTGTAATAATTGCATAAATAATGTCAACCCATTCGGGACTGCATATTAGACTGACCAGTTGAACAAGTATTGGACGGTGACGTCAACTGTTTACTCTTGACCATCGGCAAAAAATCGAGCATTTCCGCTACTTTGAGCTCAATTTGAAGGTACTTTTCATCGTGAAACCAATCAAAATCATCTCTATTTTTGTAATATATCTTCCATTCTATCAAATGAGACCAAAAAAACGAGAATACAACCATAAATACCATACGTAAATACACCTCAAAGTCGGAGTTTTAAACCAAAAACACGGTCGGAGATTCTTTTTTCTCATTATGCACTGTGTGCTGCAGGATTTTTTTTATACTGCACACACTGACCACACAGACCCATTCTCTCACATGTATGCCTACCAGCTTTCTCCTGCTAGATTTGAAGCCGCTAGAATATTGGCGTAATACTATGGCACCAACACTGGCTTGCAAGCCATAGTACTATGGCACCGACTTTAAAGCTTAAACCTTTTCTTGCCATTTTCAGCAACACTGGTATGCCTACTGGGTGCCATGATTGCTTGGCAGATACAAGATATGGCAATTAAAAAGATCTAAACTCAATCCACGAACTAAAATAAACACAGCTAGCTCCTAGCAGAGAATGATCCTACACACACATGAACTGAAGGCTGGGACAAGGGTGGCGGGGGTGGCAGGGGATGGCAGTAGGTCTCCCTCGTTGACTCAGTGGTTTAACCTACAGCCAGGCAGAGGCCTGAGTTGGGAAAATATCCCACGGGCAACACTCCAAATTTTTTCCCCTCCCGCAAACCGAACTGTGTTAATTTTACGAAGTGTTGTATAAAACTGTGGCGCAACTTTTCAATAGTGCAATAACCAAAACGTCACAAATAAATCCGTATAATATAACGGTCTACTGTGTGAAGTAATAGGTATCTACGGACTAGAAGAGTTAGTAAAGACCACATGTGGAGGCAGTGGAAAATGAGTAAGCAGCGAAGGATTGGAACGCTGCGAAGAAAAAGAGTTGTGCAGATGGAGAAGAAGAGTGAAGAGTAGTGACGGGAGGTGGATCAGTGTCCATCAGTGATTTAGTCTTCTCAATATATTCAGAGATAGCTTCACATGTTTTAGAGGACAAGGAAGTTAAATGTGGGACAATACTGGAGATAGAAAGGGAGGGTGAGTAAAGATCGGGGCGATGATGGAAGTTACCAAAGTAGGGAGGGGGGGGTGTTGGATGAAACAGAGTTAACTAGGGAAAAAGTTTGAGAGGGAACAGGAGAGGAACTAACCTGAGAGGGGACAGAAGAGGAAGAAACCTGGGAGGGGGCAGAGGAGGAAGAAACCTGGGAGGGACAGAAGAGGAAGAAACATGGGAGGGGACAGGAGAGGAGGTGACTGTACAAGGGAGAGGATGAACCTTCACACTCATAACAAGAGCTAGTAAAAAGTAAAGAACTGTACAGAGACTGGAAAGGAAAAATGTCCAGGAAGGGTATGTGAAGGAGAGGTTAAAGGAGATTTACACTTTGGGGATGTTTTGGACTTTCAAGAAGTAGAGGGGCAAAGGGAGGAGCTGTTGTGCGAGGTCTTATAAACATAAAAACATGCGAGTGAGAAGATTAAGATCTGAGAATAGTACGAGGTGACGAAGTAGGGACCTTGAAGTCCAGGACTGCAAAAGTTAGATACAGAGGTGACTGTGGAAGGTGTGACCAGAGGGAAGACTGTGGGAGTTGGGACCCCAGAAGTTGGAGGCCTCTTAGTACATCGAGAATAAGAAATACGGGGAAGTCTCCCCTGGAGGTGTAGATGAGACTGTCATACCATAAGTAAAGCCTTCTGTCTCTGAGACAATGGATTTCTCGTTCATTTAACCCCTTTCAGGGTCCGAGCCGTAGTTCTACGCCATGAGCTCAGCTCACTCAGATAAGCTGTGAGCGGTAAATTTGGGCCTAGATATGAGAGAATACATCTATGTGGTAAGTGTGCACCACATAAAACAAATCCTGCAGCACACAGTGCATAATGAGAGAAAAAAACAGACCGTAATTTTCAATTAAAACAGCGACTTTGCAGTGGTTTTTCGTATACTTTTTATAGTTGTATTTGCTATTTCTTGGTCTCATTTGATAGAATGGAAGATATATTACAGAAATAAAGATGATGTTGATTGGTTTTAGTAGAGGAAATGGCTTGAAACTGAGCTCAAAGTAGCGGAAATGTAAATTTTTTGCCGATGTTCAAGAGTAAACAAATGACCTCACACGTCTAATACATGCCAGCTGGTGGATCTAATATACGTTCACAAATGTGGTGATATTATTTGTACAATTATTACAATATTGCATAACCGTAAATCTTCCATTTTTTGGTTTGAATAAAAATTCATTATGTGAATAAAAAATCAAAATGGAATTCATTTGTAAAGACTGAAAACATAACTAATGAAGAGAGAAAATGTTAGTTTAGTGCCAGGAATGCCTGCATTGTTTATTCTGCACCCTATTTTGAAATTGGAATATTTTGAACTTTGAGTTAAATTGGCTAAATTACCAATTTCCGATCACTTTATTTTGTAGTTGAAACAGTTGACTGGGCGATTTCTTGTGCTCAATTGATAGAATAGAAGTAATACTAGTGAAATAGCTATGAATTTGGTCGACTGGAATTAAGTAATTGGCCTAAAATGGGAGTCAAAGCCGGCAAAATCGCTGATGCGTAAATATCGCTGATGCATCAAAATTCGCGAGAGCATAATTTCGTCAATTTTCCATAAAATTTCATACTTTTTGTTTTATTACCTTCAGAAAAAGATTCTCTGCCATTTCATAAGAAAAAATAAGATTTTTTTTTTTTTAAATTCTTGGACACTGGTGCACCCTGAAATTTGGCCTCTGGACCCTGAAAGGGTTAAGTAAACTTGGCAACGACGAGAATAAAATGGGCGAGCTTTATTACAATTAAAGCAAGAGGGAGGTAGACTACAAGATGTATTGGTATGGTTGGTAGCACCACAGACTGGACATTCTGCCATGGATCTGCAATATTTTGCTGGATGGCCAAAACACCAGCAATTTCTACACTAAGGTGTAGGAAACAACTTTCAGATTTATAAATGGTGTCTCGCGATATAAACTGAGGATGGAAGCTTATGGCAGTCAAAAGTTAAGAGAACTAAATTGCAGGGGTAGCGTCTCCGCCTGTAGGCAGGTAGTACATGTGTGTCAATTTTGAGAATTGGGAGGTCATGGAGCTCAAGCTGCTCCAGAACGTCGTCACCACATGTCTGGAAATTAGGCTGAACAATGGTACGAGGTAGAATGATGATACCACTACAAGAATTGAGAGAATTGAGAGAATGGTGTTTTTGAATTGTTACAGGAATAGTGTCTATGGTGGTAAGGAGAGAAAGATCATGAGCCTAACTAGCATTTGCATGCCTGCTACACTCCCTGCATGCCTGCCTGCTACACTCCCTGCATGCCTGCCTGCTACACTCCCTGCATGCCTGCCTGCTACACTCCCTGCATGCCTGCCTGCTACACTCCCTGCATGCATGCCTGCTACACTCCCTGCATGCATGCCTGCTACACTCCCTGCATGCATGCCTGCTACACTCCCTGCATGCATGCCTGCTACACTCCTGCATGCATGCCTGCTACACTCCCATGCATTGTGCATGCCTGCTACACTCCTGCATGCATGCCTGCTACACTCCTGCATGCATGCCTGCTACACTCCCTGCATGCATGCCTGCTACACTCCTGCATGCATGCCTGCTACACTCCTGCATGCATGCCTGCTACACTCCCTGCATGCATGCCTGCTACACTCCCTGCATGCATGCCTGCTAAACTCCTGCATGCATGCCTGCTACAACTCCCTGCATGCATGCCTGCTAAACTCCCTGCATGCATGCTACTGCAAACTCCTGCATGCATGCCTGCTAAACTCCTGCATGCATGCCTGCTAAACTCCTGCATGCATGCCTGCTAAACTCCCTGCATGCATGCCTGCAAACTCCCTGCATGCATGCCTGCTAAACTCCCTGCATGCATGCCTGCTAAACTCCCTGCATGCATGCCTGCTAAACTCCCTGCATGCATGCATGCATGCCTGTTAAACTCCCTGCGTGCATGCCTGCTAAACTCCCTGCATGCATGCCTGCTAAACTCCCTGCATGCATGCCTGCTAAACTCCTGCATGCATGCCTGCTAAACTCCCTGCATGCATGCCTGCTAAACTCCCTGCATGCATGCTAACTCCTGCATGCATGCCTGCTAAACTCCCTGCATGCATGCCTGCTAAACTCCCTGCATGCATGCTCATGCTTAAACTCCCTGCGATGCATGCCTGCTAAACTCCTGCATGCATGCCTGCTAAACTCCCTGCATGCATGCCTGCTAAACTCCCTGCATGCATGCCTGCTATACTCCTGCATGCATGCCTGCTAAACTCCCTGCATGCATGCCTGCTAAACTCCCTGCATGCATGCCTGCTAAACTCCCTGCATGCATGCCTGCTAAACTCCCTGCATGCATGCCTGCTAAACTCCCTGCATGCATGCCTGCTAAACTCCCTGTATGCATGCCTGCTAAACTCTCTGCATGCCTGCTAAACTCCCTGCATGAATGCTAAACTCCCTGCATGAATGCTAAACTCCCTGCATGAATGCTAAACTCCCTGCATGAATGCTACACTACCTGCATGAATGCTACACTCCCTGCATGAATGCTACACTCCCTGCATGAATGCTACACTCCCTGCATGAATGCTACATTCTCTGCATGCCTGCTAAACTCCCTGCATGCCTGCTAAACTCCCTGCATGCCTGCTAAACTCCCTGCATGAATGCTACACTCCCTGCATGCCTGCTAAACTCACTGCATGAATGCTACACTCACTGCATGAATGCTACCACAGGGGTGCCACTAGGAAGCTTCTTTGGACCCATGGTGACTTATTTCACAGTGACAGTCACTAAACCACCAAAAAAGACACCTAATGTATTGTGAATGTTTGAAAGAGCACGCTGGGTAATGTTCTCTCAATGGTAAACAATGCTTCACTGGCGGGCATCCTGCGTTCTGCGCAGGCGGACAGGTCTAATACGTTACAAAACAGGAGCCAGTTTACGATTCTCAAAATCGAAAAAAGCTTAAGAAACACCATGTTTACGAAATAAGAACCTTAAGAAACTCGGGGGTCCACTGTAGTCCCTCCCAGCTGTCACTATCCCAAACCCCTCCTTTAAAGTGCAGGCATTGTACTTCCCATTTCCAGGACTCAAGTCCAACTAAATCAATTAACTGGTTTCCCTGAATCCCTTCACAAAATGTTACCCTGCTCACACTCCAACAGATCGTCATGTCCCAAAAACCATTCACTCCTATGTAACACGCTCACACATGCTTGCTGGAAGTCCAAGCCCCTCGCCCTCAAAACCTCCTTTACCCCCTCCCTCCAACCTTTTCTAGGACGACCCCTACCCCGCCTTCCTTCCCCTACAGATTTATATGCTCTCCAAGTCATTCTACTTTGATCCATTCTCTCTAAATGACCAAACCACCTCAACAACCCCTCTTCAGCCCTAAGACAAATACATTTAGTAACTCCACACCTTCTCCTAATTTCTACATTCCAAATTTTCTGCATAATATTTACACCACACATTGCCCTTAGACAGGACATCTCCACTGCCTCTAACCTCCTCCTCGCTGCAGCATTTGCAACCCATGCTTCACACCCATATAAGAGTGTTGGTACCACTATACTTTCGTACATTCCCTTCTTTGCCTCCATGGATAAAGTTTTTTGTCTCCACAGATACCTCAACGCACCACTCACCTTTTTTCCTTCATCAATTCTATGGTTAACCTCATCCTTCATAAACCCATCCGCTGACACGTCAACTCCCAAATATCTGAAAACATTTACTTCTTCCATAATCCCTCTCTCCAATGTGATATCCAATTTTTCTTTATTTAAATCGTTTCATACCCTCATCACCTTACTCTTATCTATGTTCACTTTTAACTTTCTACCTTTACACACTCTCCCAAACTCGTCCACTAACATTTGCAACTTTTCTTTAGAATCTCCCATAAGCACAGTATCATCAGCAAAAAGTAACTGTGCCAACTCCCATTTTGAATTTATTTCCCCATAATTTAATCCCACCCCTCTCCCCAACACCCTAGCATTTACTTCTTTTACAACCCCATCTATAAATATTTTAAACAACCATGGTGACATTACACATCCCTGTCTAAGACCTACTTTTACCGGGAAGTAATCTCCCTCTCTCCTACACACCCTAACCTGAGCCTCACTATCCTCATAAAAACTCTTTACAGCCTTCAGTAACTTACTACCTATTCCATACACTTGTAACATTTGCCACATTGCTCCCCTATCCACTATCATATGCCTTTTCTAAATCCATAAATGCAATGAAAACTTCTCTACCTTTATCTAAATACCGTTCACATATATGCTTCACTGTAAACACTTGATCTACACATCCCCTACCCACTCTAAAGCCTCCTTGCTCATCTGCAATCCTACTCTGTCTTGCCTCTAATTCTTTCAATAATAACCCTGCCATACACTTTACCTGGTATACTCAGTAAACTTATTCCCCTATAATTTTTACACTCTTTTATCCCCCTTCCCTTTATATAAAGGAACTATACATGCTCTCTGCCAATCCCTAGGTACCTTCCCCTCTTTCATACATTTATTAAACAAAAATACCACCCACTCCAACACTATATCCCCCCTGCTTTTAACATTTCTGTCATGATCCCGTCCATTCCAGCTGCTTTACCCCCTTTCATTCTACATAATGCCTCACGCACCTCCCCCACACTCGCATCCTGCTCTTCTTCACTCCTAAACGATGTTGTACCTCCCTGGCCAGTACATGAAATTACCGCCTCCCTTTTTTCATCGACATTTAAAAGTTCCTCAAAATATTCCCGCCATCTACCCAATACCTCCAGCTCCCCATCTACTAACTCCCCTACTCTGTTTTTAACTGACAAATCCATTCGTTCCCTAGGCTTTCTTACCTTGTTTATCTCACTCCAAAAAATTTTCTTGTTTTCAGCAAAATTTCTTGACAGAGCCTCTCCCATTCTTTCATCCGCTCTTCTTTTGCACTCTCTCACCACTCTCTTCACCTTTCTTTTACTCTCCATATACTCTGCTCTTCTATTTACACTTCTGTTTTGTAAAAACCTCTCATAAGCTACCTTTTTCTCTTTTATCACACCCTTTACTTCTTCATTCCACCTCTCACTCCTCTTTCCTCCTGCACCCACCCTCCTATAGCCACAAACTTCTGCCCCACATTCTAATACTGCATTTTTAAAACTATCCCAACTCTCTTCAACCCCCACTACTCATACTTGCACTAGCCCACCTTTCTGCTAATAGTTGCTTATATCTCACCCTAACTTCCTCCTCCCTTAGTTTATACATTTTACCTCTCTCTTACTTGCTGTTGCCATTTTCTTTTGTCCCATCTACCTTTTACTCTAACTGTAGCTACAACCAAATAATGATCCGATATATCCGTTGCCCTCTATAAACATGTACATCCTGAAGCCTACCCATCAACCTTTTATCCACCAATACATAATCCAACAAACTACTTTCCTTACGTGCTATATCATACCTTGTATATTTATTTATCCTCTTTTTCATAAAATATGTATTACTTATTACCAAACCTCTTTCTACACATAGCTCAATTAATGGTTCCCCATTTACATTTACCCCTGGCACCCCAAATTTACCTACTACTCCCTCCACAACATTTTTACCCACTTTAGCATTAAGATCCCCAACCACAATTTCTCTCTCACTTGGTTCAAAACTCCCCACACACTCACTCAACATTTCCCAAAATCTCTCTCTCTCCTCTACACTTCTCTCTTCTCCAGGTGCATAAACACTTACTATAACCCACTTTTCACATCCAACCTTTATTTTACTCCACATAATCCTTGAATTTATACATTTATATTCCCTCTTTACCTGCCATAACTGATTATTCATCATTATTGCCACTACTCCTTTAGCTCTAACTATTTGAAACCCCTGACCTAATCCCATTTATTTCTCCCCACTGAAACTCTCCTACCCCCTTCAGCTTTGTCTCGCTTAAAGCCAGGACATCCAGCTTCTTTTCATTCATGACATCTACAATCATCTCTTTCTTATCATTCGCACAACATCCACGCACATTCAAACATCCCACTTTGACGGTTTTCTTCTTTTTCTTTTTAGTAAGCTATACAGGAAAAGGGGTTACTAGCCCATTGTTCCCGGCATTTTAGTTGACTTTTACAACACGCATGGCTTACGGAGGAAAGATTCTTATTCCACTTCCCCATGGATATGAAAGGAAAAGCAATAAGAACAAGAATTATTAAGATAAAATCAAAGAAAACTCAAATGAGTGTGTATACATAAACGTGTACATGTTTGCGTAGCGTGACCTAAGTGTAAGTAGAAGTAGCAAGACGTACCTGAAATCTTGCATGTTTATGAGACAGAAAAAAAGACACCAGCAATCCTACCATCATGTAAAACAAATACAGGCTTTCGTTTTACACTCACTTGGCAGGACGGTAGTACCTCCCTGGGTGGTTGCTGACTACCAACCTACTACCTACAAAAAAAAAAAATTAAATTATCTTAATGAAAATAACATTGAGCATTTTGAGAGTAATTTACAGTTTGTGTATTTAGTTTAGGGTGATTAGGTGGTAACATAATTGTAAAAATTGAAATTGGTTATAGGAAAATAACTTTGAGCATTTTAGAAAGCAATTTACAGTGTGAGTATTTAGTTTAGGGTGAGTAGGTGGTTTTTGAGAAGAGTCTTAAATTGATTTTCAGACAAGGTTATTTTAGCATTTCCAGGTAACGAGTTCCAGATTCTGGGTCCTATTAAAGTTGGTGAGGAGAATTTTGAGCAGGGGGTTTATATTAGAATGTAGAGTTCTATGTATGTAGTAGGCACAAGAATAAGTGTGAATGTTCTTTATGGTGAGTAGTTTTAGGCTTTTGAATATTGGTGGAGTAATCTGTCTAGAGTGGGAATTTGTTATTATCCTGACTGCAGCCTTTTGCTGGGTTATGAGTGGTCTAAGGTGATTTAATGTTGTTGATCCCCATGCACAGATTCCATACAAGAGATATGGGTAAATGAGCAAGTGATATAGTGCAAGGAGAGCTGATTGAGGCACATAGTAGCGTATCTTAGATAATATGCCTACTGTCTTAAGAGATATTCTTGGAAATTTGTTGTATGTGTGTGTGAAATTTAAGGCTACTGTCAATGTGGATTCCTAGGAATTTTCCCTCTTTGAGACTTGTGATGGGTGGAGTACTAATAACTGCACACTACAGCCCCACGAATTATTGAATATTACTTGAACTAGCTTGAGATATAATGGTAAAAAATATGTCTACCTATAATAAAACTTGCATTCATTTTGGAGAAAAAAAAAATCCAAACTGGATGCACCTGATGAAAAAAAAATACCAAGTAATAAAACTGGAGACAAGATTATTAAAGCATAGGTAAAATGCCTAAAAACAACACAAAGGGTGACAATGCTGCCAAGCAATACCCTACAGATAATGAAAGCATAAACATGTACTATGATATAGGACTTAGAGTAGATATTGCCATAAGGAAAAACAAATTTTATGATATGAAGGTAAAGGACAACAAAATACATGATAAGCAAGTTAGTTATTTTTAGCTATAGTACATAACTAAAACATTCAACAAAAAAAAATGCTGCAGTGATAAACAAACATTTGCACATTTAGAGAAGCTCCAGTGCAAAAATTTGCACTGAATTAAAAATGTTTATTGGTACAGAGCACACAAATTTAAATGAAAAAATAACCATATTAAAATAAAGCAGCTCAGCAAAGCTCTCATTTTGCAAATTCAGTAAACAGATATTATCAGCTGTTGTTGAAAGCACATTACAAATTAGACAAATAAGTGTAATGCGTGAAAAAGTAATAACTACAGTAATAACTACATGCTTATAAATGCACAACCCTGATTATAAACAAAACAATTCTAAAAGCAAGTTTATGCCATACAAGGTGGAAATTATATAAACTAACATAGGAATAACAGTTGTCGCATGCTAATACGACACAATCAATCGGTGTAGTATGATTGGCTACACATATTCCATCCGACCGAGGCCTATTGTGTCTGTTGTGGTAGGTGAACACACCACTAAACCCACGAGATACTAATCGGAAAGATGAAAGGAAGATGCATCTGCTCATCCGACGCTTCAGTGGGCCATCAGGAATTAGACCAACTATATACGTGAAGGACACCATCTGCGCCATCTAAAAAAATTAAGGATGAACATACATATATGAAAACAAGCCTCACTTTAAAGTCCTAACACTTAACTTCAAATCCAATGTATATTGCTTCTACAATGCCTAGTGAAAATAAAAATAAAATTAAAAGTGTGTTTAAAAATAAAATAAATTTAATTCTTCTTCTTTCAAGAAACCAGCCGTATCCCACCGAAGCAAGGTGGCCCAAAAAGAAAAACGAAAGTTTAAAGTAATGTATACAGAAGGGGTTACTAGCCTCTTGCTCCCGGCATTTTAGTTGCCTCTTACGACACACATGGCTTACGGAGGAAGAATTCTGTTCCACTTCCCCATGGAGATAAATTTAAATTATACCAAAATATACATTAACCCTTTGACTGTCGCAACCCTCAATCCTGAGTGCTCTCCTGTTGTCGCAAAATTTAAAAAAAATAAATAAATTATTTTTTCTTATGTAATGATAGAGAATCGTTTCCCGATGGTAAAGACACCAAAAGTTTGAAATTTGATTGAAAACTCACGGAATTACGCTCTCGCGAAGTTAGTGATCTCAGCAATATATACGCATCGGCAATTTTGCCGACTTTGAGCCCTATTTTCGGTAAATTCCATTGTTCCAGTTGACCAAACTCATAGATATTTATTTAGAACTCCATTTGTTCTATCGATTGAGTACAAGAAACCACCAATTTATTGATTTCAACTACCCAATAAAGTGATCAGAAATTGGCAATTTGGCCAATTTCATGGAAAATAAAAAAGTTGTCAATTTCAAAATAGGGTCCAGAATAAACAATGCAGACATTCCTGGCACTAAAATAAGATGTTATCTGTTCATTAGTCACGTCTTTAGGCCCCTCTTATATTACTTTTGGTTTCTATTTTGATTTTTTATTCACATAAAAAATAGAAGATTTACCGTTATGCAGACTATTGCATTATTGTAAAAATGAAATAAATAATATCAGTGCCCTTGTGAAAGAATATTAGACTCGCCAATTGATGTGTATTGGACGCGTGGCGGGATTTGTTTACTCTTGAACATTTGAAAAAATCGAACATTTCTCCTACTTTGAGCTCAATTTCAAGGTCGTTTTCATCATAAAACTAATCTAAATCATCTTTATTTCTGTGGTATGTTGTCCATTCTATCAAATGAGACCATAAAAAAGAGAATACAACCATAAATACTATACGAAAATACACCTCAAAGTCGGCGTTTTAATCCAAAAAAATGGTCGGAGTTTTTTTTCTCTCATTACATACTGCGTGCTGCAGGATTTTTTTTATACTGCGCACACTGACCACACAGACCCATTCTCTCATATGTGGGCCTACCAGCTTTCTCCCGTTTTATTTGAAGCCGCTAGAATTTAGGCGTATTGATACGTCCGAAACAGTGGCTCGTAAGACGTATATATACGACCGAAACAGTCAAAGGGTTAAAAACTAACCAAATGAACTCCCAGTATGTAAAGTATGGTAATTTAAAATCAAGCACAATTTCAAAGAAAATTTCTAGATTTTTTATTTATATTTAGGATTATATCTTGAAAAACAAAATGTAGTCAGTTAATGCCTAACAGTGACTGAACATGCTTCCAAGTTAAACTAATTCCTTCCATTATACACAAACCAAGATGCTACGATGTGCTTATTTCCTAATACATACTGTATATTTCAGTATAATGCTAAAATGTTAACATGGATCAGTAGTTATTAAGTGCTATCATGCCAAGAATTTTTCCACATTATAAGACGTGTAGTGCAGATGATAAGAAAGAGATGATTGCTGATGTTATGAATGAAAAGAAGTTGAATGTCCCGGCCCTAAGCGAAACAAAGCTGAAGGCGGTAGGCGAGTTTCAGTGGGGAGAAATATATGGGATTAAGTCAGGAGTATCTGAGAGAGTTAGAGCTAAGGAAGGGGTAGCAATAATGTTGAAGGATCAGTTATGGAAGGAGAAGAGGGAATATAAATGTGTAAATTCAAGGATTATGTGGATTAAAATAAGGGTCGGATGCGAAAAGTGGGTCATAATAAGCGTGTATGCACCTGGAGAAGAGAGGAGTGTAGAGGAGAGAGAGAGATTTTGGGAGATGTTAAGTGAATGTATAGGAACTTTTGAACCAAGTGAGAGAGTAATTGTGGTAGGGGACCTAAATGCTAAAGTTGGAGAAACATGTAGAGAGGGTGTGGTAGGTAAGTTTGGGGTGCCAGGTGTAAATGATAATGGGAGCCCTTTGATTGAACTTTGTATAGAAAGGGGTTTAGTTATAGGCAATACATATTTTAAGAAAAAGACGATAAATAAGTATACAAGATATGATGTAGGGCGTAATGACAGTAGTTTGTTGGACTACGTATTGGTAGATAAAAGACTGTTGAGTAGACTTCAGGATGTACATGTTTATAGAGGGGCCACAGATATATCAGATCACTTTTTAGTTATAGCTACAGTGGGAGTAAAAGGTAGATGAGATACAAGGAAAATAGAAGCAGTAAGTAAGAGAGAGGTGAAGGTTTATAAACTAAAAGAGGAGGCAGTTAGGGTAAGATATAAACAACTATTGGAGGATAGATGGGCTAGTGAGTGTGTAGGCAATGGGGTCAAAGATGTATGGGGTAGATTTAAAAATGTAGTGTTAGAGTGTTCAGCAGAAGTTTGTGGTTACAGGCGAGTGGGTGCGGGAGGGAAGAAGAGCGATTGGTGGAATGATGATGTAAAGAGAGTAGTAAGGGAGAAAAAGTTAGCATATGAGAGGTTTTTACAAAGTAGAAGTGATGCAAGGAGGGAAGAGTATATGGAGAGAAAAAGAGAGGTTAAGAGAGTGGTGAAGCAATGTAAAAAGAGAGCAAATGAGAGAGTGGGTGAGATGTTATCAACAAATTTTGTTGAAAATAAGAAAAAGTTTTGGAGTGAGATTAATAAGTTGAGGAAGCCTAGGGAACAAATGGATTTGACAGTTAAAAATAGGAGAGGAGAGTTATTAAATAGAGAGTTAGAGGTATCGGGAAGATGGAGGGAATATTTTGAGGAGTTGTTAAATGTTGATGAAGACAGGAAGCTGTGATTTCGTGTATAGGGCAAGGAGGAATAACATCTTGTAGGAGTGTGAAAGAGCCAGTTGTGAGTGTGGGGAAGTTCGTGAGGCAGTGGGTAGAATGAAAGGGGGTAAGGCAGCTGGGATTGATGGGATAAAGATAGAAATGTTAAAAGCAGGTGGGGATATAGTTTTGGAGTGGTTGGTGCTATTATTTAATAAATGTATGAAAGAGGGTAAGGTACCTAGGGATTGGCAGAGAGCGTGTATTGTTCCTTTGTATAAAAGCAAAGGGGACAAAAGAGAGTGCAAAAATTATAGGGGAATAAGTCTGTTGAGTGTACCTGGTAAGGTGTATGGTAGAGTTATTATTGAAAGAATTAAGAGTAAGACAGAAAGCAGGATAGGAGATGAACAAGGGGGTTTTAGGAAAGGTAGGGGGTGTGTAGACCAAGTGTTTACAGTGAAACATATAGGTGAACAGTATTTAGATAAGGGTAAAGAGGTTTTTGTGGCATTTATGGATTTGGAAAAGGCGTATGATAGGGTGGATAGGGGGGCAATGTGGCAGATGTTGCAGGTGTATGGAATAGGAGGTAGGTTACTGAAAGCAGTGAAGAGTTTTTATGAGGATAGTGAGGCTCAGGTTAGAGTGTGTAGGAGGGAAGGGGACTATTTCCCAGTAAAAGTGGGCCTTAGACAAGGATGTGTGATGTCACCGTGGTTGTTCAATATATTTATAGATGGGGTTGTAAGAGAAGTGAAAGTGAGGGTCTTGGCAAGAGGTGTGGGGTTAAAAGATAAAGAATCAAATACGAAGTGGGAGTTGTCACAGTTGCTTTTTGCTGATGACACTGTGCTTTTGGGAGATTCTGAAGAGAAGTTGCAGAGGTTGGTGGATGAATTTGGTAGGTTGTGTAAAAGAAGAAAATTGAAAGTGAATATAGTAAAGAGTAAGGTGATGAGGATAACAAAAAGATTAGGTGACGAAAGATTGGATATTAGATTGGAGGGAGAGAGTATGGAGGAGGTGAATGTATTCAGATATTTGGGAGTGGACATGTCAGCAGATGGGTCTATGAAGGATGAGGTGAATCATAGAATTGATTAGGAGAAAAGGGTGAGTGGAGCACTTCGGAGTCTGTTTAGACAAAGAACTTTGTCCATGGAAGTAAAGAGGGGAATGTATGAGAGTACAGTTATACCAACACTCTTATATGGGTGTGAAGCATGGGTGATGAATGTTGCAACGAGGAGAAGGCTGGAGGCAGTGGAGATGTCATGTCTGAGGTCAATGTGTGGTGTGAATATAATGCAGAGAATTCGGAGTTTGGAAATTAGGAGGAGGTGCGGGATTACCAAAACTATTATCCAGAGAGCTGAGGAGGGGTTGTTGAGGTGGTTCGGACATGTAGAGAGAATGGAACGAGACAGAATGACTTCGAGAGTGTATAAATCTGTAGTGGAGGGAAGTCAGGGTAGGGGTCGGCCTAGGAAAGGCTGGAGGGAGGGGGTAAAGGAGGTTTTGTGTGCGAGGGGCTTTACTTCCAGCAAGCATGTGTGAGTGTATTTGATAGGAGTGAATGGAGACAAATGGTTTTTAATACTTGACGTGCTGTTGGAGTGTGAGCAAAGTAACATTTATGAAGGGATTCAGGGAAACCGGCAGGCCGGACTTGAGTCCTGGAGATGGGAAGTACAGTGTCTGCACTCTGAAGGAGGGGTGTTAATGTTGCAGTTTTATAACTGTAGTGTAAAGCACCCCTCTGGCAAGACAGTGATGGAGTGAATGATGGTGAAAGTTTTTCTTTTTCGGGCCACCCTGCCTTGGTGGGAATCAACCGATGTGTTAATAAAAAAAAAAAAAAAAAAGACGTGTTATACTGGACAAAGCAATAAGCTATCTACCCTTTTATTATTCCGATGACTATCGTCTCAGTAATAGTAGTGGTGATACTATCGAAGCACTTTGACCATGCAAGTCACAGACAATCATGTTGGTACTAACACAGTTTGAAGCTTTTAGCCCATCCACCAGTGTACACTTGACAACTTGAATTGTTCATAAATCAGTTTAGTATAGCAAGGACCTGTACAATGTGGATTCTGACCATAGCATTATTCCCTAAGCTACTGGGCAGCAGTGAAATCCAACAACTCACTGGACATACCAGCTTCTGCATTAGAACCTGAAAGATTTTTATACAAAGTTCTTCCACCAGCAGTAACCGATAATGGTGCAAGCAAATATATAATGGCAAGATTTCACCTCTCCACCTGAAACCCAAAAACATTAATTATAAATAGGAAGTGAATGGACAGTGATAAATCCAGATAAAAGATTACAGATATACATTATATATACAGAATAAAAATGTATTCTGCAAATTTCGTACACAGCAATGTTGTCCATAAAACTATGAGCTAAAAATATATTTTCCTAATGCAACCTTTTATAAT
Source organism: Cherax destructor (assembly GCA_009830355.1). Lineage (NCBI taxonomy): Eukaryota > Metazoa > Arthropoda > Malacostraca > Decapoda > Parastacidae > Cherax > Cherax destructor. Next base: position 34,249 of record WNWK01015178.1, read on the forward strand.
TTCAGGATTAAAAATGAACATGTCACTATATGGTAGAATTTTTGTATGGAAAAGTAGTTATATTCTCCCCCAAAAGTAATCTGCATTGTAGAAACTAAATAACATATAAAAACAGTGCTATGTTCCAAAAAATCTGAAAATTTATCCAAGTAAAACATTAACAAGACCTCGCCCCCACCCATCTTAAGCATATAACAGGACAACACTGTACACACATGAAGCTGCCCTCGCGTGAAGTATATTTGTATATATTCTAAGTTATGCAATAAGATCACAGTAAACGGGTGGTATCACAATACAGAAGTTCAATATTTTTTTCACAGTGGTTGTTTTGCACATTCCTCATTATATACATACAGTGGAACCTCTGCTTACGAGTGCCCCACCATGCAAGTTTTTCGGGATATGAGCCGTCGCTCTGTCAATTTTTTGCTCCTGGATACGAGCCAAAATTCAAGTTGCGAGCTTCCCCATCAAGGGAGGTTCCTTGATGCTGGTGAGGGGCTCTTGATCTAGAGAATTGTATCTGTGCTCCAGTTCCCTAAATTAAGCCTGAATACCTTCCATCCCCTCCCCCCCACAGGAGCTGTATAATCCTATGGGTTTAGCACTTCCCCATTATAATAATAATGATAATAATAAATAATATTTTTTTTTCAACAAGTCGGCCGTCTCCCACCGAGGCAGGGTGACCCAAAAAGAAAGAAAATCCCCAAAAAGAAAATACTTTCATCATCATTCAACACTTTCACCTCACTCATACATAATCACTGTCTTTGCAGAGGCGCTCAGATACGACAGCTGAGAATAAGTCCCTCCCAACTGTCACTATCTCAGACCCTTCCTTTAAAGTGCAGGCATTGTACTTCCCATTTCCAGGACTCAAGTCCAACTAAATCAATCAACTGGTTTCCCTGAATCCCTTCACAAAATATTACCCTGCTCACATTCCAACAGCTCGTCAGGTCCCAAAAACCATTTGTCTCCATTCACTCCTATCTAACACGCTCACACATGCTTGCTGTAAGTCCAAGCCCCTCATCCACAAATATAATAATATTATAATAATAATAACATATATAATAATAATAATAATAATAATAATAATAATAATATATATAATAATAATATGTATGTATAATAATAATTATAATAATACTATAATAAGAAGTGAGCCTCAGAAACACTCCGTTTTCTCTTATAACACCACCTCTGAAGGGGAAGCATGGGTGGGAAGATGTTTTCAGAGCGGGAGCCGAAATGTCCGCCACTACTTATCACAATGACAAACGTATTTTATTCATTCTAGAGTATATATCAGGTTTCTATGTTATTTATATTAAATATTGTGCCATATTAGATCAATTGTGATAGATAAATAAGCCGTAGAGTTGATATTAGCAAAATATATTAGCATTTTGTCCTGCCACCTGAGAGCAGGAATTCCGCTGGAACGAATTAATGACATCTCAATTAATTTAAATGAGGAAAACTGACTTGGCATATGATCAGATCGGGTTACAAGCTAGGTCATGGAACGGATTAAACTCGTAAGCAGAGGTTCCACTGTATGTGCAATATTTTTTTTTTTTTAACATCAGCCACTTCCCACCGAGGCAGGGTGACCCAAAAATTAAAACCCAAAAAGAAAAAGCCAAAAAGAAAGAAAAAACTGTCATCATCATTCAACACTTTCACCATCATTCATACATAATCACCGTCTTTGCAGGGGCACTCAGATACGACAGTATAGATGTTCCTCCAAACTGCCAATATACCAAACCCCTCCTCTGAAGTGCAGGCTACTTCCCATTTCCAAGACTCGTCTGGATAACCGGTTTCCCTGAATCCCTTCACAAAATATTACCCAACTCACACTCCAACAGCTCATCAGGTCCCAAAAACCATTAGTCTCCATTCACTCCTATCTAACACGCTCACGCACACTTGCTGGAAGTCCAAGCCCCGCGCCCACAAAACCTCCTTTACCCCTTCATTCCAACCTTTTCAGGGATGACCCCTACCCCACCTTCCTTTCCCTACAGATTTATATGCTCTCCAAGTCATTCTACTTTGTTCCATTCACTCTAAATGACCAAACGACCTCAACAGCCCCTCTTCAGCCCTGACTAATACTTTTAGTAACCACACCTTTTAATTTCCACACTATGAATTCTCTGCATAATATTTATGCCACACATTGCCCTTAGACACAACATCTCCACTGCCTCCAGCCGCCTCCTCGCTGCAACATTTACAACCCATGATTCACACCCACATAAGTGTTGGTACCACTATACGTACTCTTGTACATTCCCTTCTTTGCCTCCATGGATAACGTTCTTTGTCTCCACAGATACCTCAACACACCACTCATTTTTTTTCCTTCATCAATTCTATGGTTAACCTCAACCTTCATAAACCCATCTGCTGACAAGTCAACTCCAAAATATCTGAAAACATTCACTTCTTCCATACTCCCTCCCTCCAATGTGATATCCAATTTTTCTTAATCCAAATCGTTTGATTCCCTCATCACCTTACTCTTATTTATGTTCACTTTCAACCTTTATATTTTTAGTAGTACTCTTAGATAGAGTCTGTCTGAAATACTTTCCATAACTAATGGCTTTTTTGATGTAAGGAATAAACATTTTTAATCTCTCTCTCCAGCCCTCATGTATCTTCTTGGAAATTCTAATTATTATATACTAATCATTTATTATTGCACAAATAATTCACTTAATGCTCTCTCTAGCAACCAGAAATGTTAAGGGAGGCAATATAAAAATGCAGCTTTATATTATCTTTGAAATCACTCAATCTACAAATTACTTACTCTCAATACATTGGTAATGATAAAAACTAGTACCTACCCCAATCATCAGAATGAGTATGCGAAGTGGCAGAAGCAGACAGTAGCGCAGGATAAAACCCACTACCCAGAATATTGTTAGACGGATACTTATAAATTCATACTGGCAATTGGTCCGTGTCAAAAAATTCCAAGACTGCAAAAAAATAAAAAAATATATTAACAGTAAAAGATAATTACATTAATGTTAAACTGAGAAAAACAATATCTTTCTTTCTTCTTTCAACACGTCGGCCGTTTCCCACCAAGGCGGGGTGGCCCAAAAGAGAAAAACAAAAGTTTCTCTTTCTAACTTTAGTAATGTATACAGGAGAAGGGATTACTAGCCCCTTGCTCCCGGCATTTTAGTTGACTAACGACACGCATGGCTTACGGAGGAAGAATTCTTTTCCACTTCCCCATGGAGAAAAACAATATATGCTGAAATAAAAGATTATTATTTCTAGTTTTTTTTTTTCAACAAGTCGGCCATCTCCCACTGAGGAAGAGTGACCCAAAAAGAAAGAAAATCATTCAATACTTTCACCACACTCATACGTAATCACTGTCTTTGCACAGGCGCTCAGATACGACAGCTGAGAATAGTCTCTCTCAGCTGTCACTATCCCAGACCCCTCCTTTAAAGTGCAGGCATTGTACTTCCCATTTCCAGGACTCAAGTCCAACTAAATCAATTAACTGGGAACCCTGAATCCCTTCACAAAATATTACCCAACTCACACTCCAACAGCTCGTCAGGTCCCAAAAACCATTCGTCTCCATTCACTCCTATCTAACATGCTCACACATGCTTGCTGGAAGTCCAAGCCCCGTGCCCACAAAACCTCCTTTACCCCGTCCCTCCAACCTTTTCTAGGACGACCCCTACCCCGCCTTCCTTCCCCTACAGATTTATACGCTCTCCAAGTCATTCTACTTTGATCCATTCTCTTTAAATGACCAAACCACCTCAACAACCCCTCTTCAGCCCTCATTCCAAATTTTCTGCATAATATTTACACCACACATTGCCCTTAGACAGGACATCTCCACTGCCTCCAGCCTCCTTCTCACTGCAGCATTTGCAACCCATGCTTCACACCCATATAAGAGTGTTGGTACCACTATACTTTCGTACATTCCCTTCTTTGCCTCCATGGATAACGTTTTTTGTCTCCACAGATACCTCAACGCACCACTCACCTTTTTTCCTTCATCAATTCTATGGTTAACCTCATCCTTCATAAACCCATCCGCTGACACGTCAACTCCCAAATATCTGAAAACATTTACTACTTCCATAATCCCTCTCTCTAATGTGATACCCAATTTTTCTTTATTTAAATCACTTGATACCCTCATTACCTTACTCTTATCTATGTTCACTTTCAACTTTCTACCTTTACACACGCTACCAAACTCGTCCACTAACCTTTGCAACTTTTCTTTAGAATCTCCCATAAGCACAGTATCATCAGCAAAAAGTAACTGTCAACTCCCATTTTGCATTTAATTCCCCATAATTTAATCTCACCCCTCTCCCCAACACCCTAGCATTTACTTCTTTTACAACCCCATCTATAAATACAGTGGACCCCTGCCTAACGAGCAAAATTCATTCCAGAAGCCTGCTCAAGTGCCATTATCGAACGAATTTACTTCCTTAAGAAATAATGTCACATAGGTTAGTCTATTTCAGACCCCCAAAAATACACTTCCACAAGCACTTACAATATCATACTTACATAATTGTACGATTTCCGGGGTGCTCGTTAGGAGGGGGTCCACTGTATATTAAATAACCATGGTGACATTACACATCCCTGTCTAAGACCTACTTTTACCGGGAAGTAATCTCCCTCTCTCCTACACACCCTAACCTAAGCCTCACTATCCTCATAAAAACTCTTTACAGCCTTCAGTAACTTACTACCTATTCCATACACTTGCAACATTTGCCACACTGCTCCCATATCCACTATCATATGCCTTTTCTAAATCCATAAATGCAATGAAAACTTCTCTACCTTTATCTAAATACCGTTCACATATATGCTTCACTGTAAACACTTGATCTACACATCCCCTACCCACTCTAAAGCCTCCTTGCTCATCTGCAATCCTACTCTCTGTCTTACCTCTAATTCTTTCAATAATAACCCTGCCATACACTTTACCTGGTATACTCAGTAAACTTCTTTCCCTATAATTCTTACAATCTCTTTTATCCCCCTTCCCTTTATATAAAGGAACTATACATGCTCTCTGCCAATTCCTAGGTACCTTCCCCTCTTTTATACATTTATTAAACAAAAATACCAACCACTCTATATCCCCCCCTGCTTTTAACATTTCTGTCATGATCCCGTCCGTTCCAGCTGCTTTACCCCCTTTCATTCTACATAATGCCTCACGCACCTCCCCCACACTCGCATCCTGCTCTTCTTCACTCCTAAACGATGTTGTACCTCCCTGACCAGTACATGAAATTACCGCCTCCCTTTTTTCATCGACATTTAAAAGTTCCTCAAAATATTCCCGCCATCTACCCAATACCTCCAGCTCCCCATCTACTAACTCCCTACTCTGTTTTTAACTGACAAATCCATTCGTTCCTAGGCTTTCTTACCTTGTTTATCTCACTCCAAAATTTTTCTTGTTTTCAGCAAAATTTCTTGACAGAGCCTCTCCCATTCTTTCATCCGCTCTTCTTTTGCACTCTCTCACCACTCTCTTCACCTTTCTTTTACTCTCCATATACTCTGCTCTTCTATTAACACTTCTGTTTTGTAAAAACCTCTCATAAGCTACCTTTTTCTCTTTATCACACCCTTTACTTCTTCATTTTACCACTCACTCCTCTTTCCTCCTGCACCCACCCTCCTATAGCCACAAACTTCTGCCCCACATTCTAATACTGCATTTTTAAAACTATCCCAACTCTCTTCAACCCCCACTACTCATACTTGCACTAGCCCACCTTTCTGCCAATAGTTGCTTATATCTCACCCTAACTTCCTCCTCCCTTAGTTTATACACTTTTACCTCTCTCTTACTTGCTGTTGCCATTTTCTTTTGTCCCATCTACCTTTACTCTAACTGTAGCTACAACTAAATAATGATCCGATATATCCGTTGCCTCTCTATAAACTTGTACATCCTGAAGCCTACCCATCAACCTTTATCCACCAATACATAATCCAACAAACTACTTTCCTTACGTGCTATATCATACCTTGTATATTTATTTATCCTCTTTTCATAAAATATGTATTACTTATTAACAAACCTCTTTCTACACATAGCTCAATTAATGGTTCCCATTTACATTTACCCCTGGCACCCCAAATTTACCTACTACTCCCTCCACAACATTTTTACCCACTTTAGCATTAAGATCCCCAACCACAATTACTCTGTCACTTGGTTCAAAACTCCCCACACACTCACTCAACATTTCCCAAAATCTCTCTCTCTCTCCTCTACACTTCTCTCTTCTCCAGGTGCATAAACACTTACTATAACCCACTTTTCACATCCAACCTTTATTTTACTCCACATAATCCTTGAATTTATACATTTATATTCCCTCTTTACCTGCCATAACTGATTATTCAACATTATTGCCACTCCTCCTTTAGCTCTAACTCTATTTGAAACCCCTGACCTAATCCCATTTATTTCTCCCCACTGAAACTCTCCTACACCCTTCAGCTTTGTCTCACTTAAAGCCGGGACATCCAGCTTCTTTTCATTCATAACATCTACAATCATCTCTTTCTTATCATTCGCACAACATCCACGCACATTCAAACATCCCACTTTGACGGTTTTCTTCTTTTTCTTTTTAGTAAATCTATACAGGAAAAGGGGTTACTAGCCCACTGTTCCCGGCATTTTAGTTGACTTTTACAACACGCATGGCTTACGGAGGAAAGATTCTTATTCCACTTCCCCATGGATATGAAAGGAAAAGCAATAAGAACAAGAACTATTAAGATAAAATCAAAGAAAACTCAGATGAGTGTGTATCTACATAAACGTGTACATGTATGTGTAGCGTGACCTAAGTGTAAGTAGAAGTAGCAAGACGTACCTGAAAATCTTGCATGTTTATGAGACAGAAAAAAGACACCAGCAATCCTACCATCATGTAAAACAAATACAATCTTTCATTTTACACTCACTTGTCAGGATGGTAGTACCTCCCTGGGTGGTTGCTGACTACCAACCTACTATCTATAATTTCTAGTATTATTACTATAATTACAGTGGTACCTCGGTTAACGATATTCTTTCGTTCCAGAATGCTTTTCAAGTGCCATTACCAAACGAATTTATCCCCATAAGGAATAATGTAAAATAGACTAGTCCTTTTATACCCCCAAAAATACACTTACAAAAGCATTTAAAAAAAATAAATTAACATAAAAGGGTGAGTTTGGGGACCATCGTTAACCGAGGTACCACTGTATATGGCATTCAGTACAGATTATACTAATACAAGAAAAATAGGGAAACAATTTTAATACTGTATATAGTCCAGTATTGAAGCGTTTCCCAATATGACATTTTTTGTGGTGCAAAAGGCAAGTCAGGTGTGTAGGAACTAAGTCAAGTGTAAGGTCAAGTGCCTTCAGTGCTACAACCATTACAATAGTTTCCACTCTCCATGTGAATTTCTGAAGTCATAATGTAATCACAGATAATGTGAGGAATGTGTATTGTGAATAACATGCAGAGAATCTGGAACACAGAAAGTTGAAGATGTTGTGGGGTCACCAAGGGTATATGTCAGAGGAGGAAGAGGGGTTGTTGAGGTAGTTTGGGCATGAAGAGAGGATGGAGGGATAGGCTGATAAAGAGGGTGAAAAATTTTGGAATGGAAGGTAATGGTTGGAGGGAAGGGGGGGTTGAGACATCTCTGAGTTTTAGGAGCTTGAGCAAACTTGTGTGAGCATGTTCGATGGGAGTGAATGGAGACGAGTTGTTCGTAATGGCCTGATTTGTGGAACTTTTATAGGCTTCAGAAGAAAACCAAAATGTTAATTATGTTTACACTTCTCTAAGGAATTTTGACAAATGCAATTCTGAGTGATAACCCATAAAAAATGGTCAATGTATTATACACAAAAAAAGAGAAAAATTTATATTTAATTTTCTAACGAATAGCACACAGTACAGTAAAGCCTTTCGTTATGGATTTCAGCACTTTTGGACAAAAAATAATTGGCAGGAGAAACATTGGAAGGGTTGAACAAAATGGACAAAAGTCTGTAATTCCGGATTTTGTGTTGCAACACTGTCTGGATGTCTTGTAAAGTATTAAACCAAGCCCAGTGACTGATGTTTGTCCAGTATTGGCCAAAGTGGCTATGTCCAGGACCTGTCTGTTTTCATTATTCCCTGAGCCATAGGCCACCCATGCCAAATTATTGTTTGTACTTACTCATGCATTCAGTCTAAATTTTCCCTGGATTTAGAAATTTTAGAGACTTCATTAACATATTAAGTAAAGTGCAATAAACACTGCCTTCTAAATCAAGTGGTGAAGCCAAGAGGATGTGTGTTAACTCTCAGTGTTAAGCAGGAACTCTTAAGTAATAAAGCAGGCCGAGTCTTTCATCACAGTGGCAGAGGAATATGGTGTTAAGACGTAGTAATTAACATCCATAGAAGCGGAGACAAACTTGCACACTATGCTCTTAACCCTTTCAGGGCCCAGACCCCCGATCTGAAACTTGTCCACAGGGTCCAAGAATTTAAAAAAAAAAAAATTATTTTTTCTTATGAAATGGTAGAGAATCTTTTTCTTAACATAATAAAGCAAAAAAGTATGAAATTTGATGGAAAATTGCAGAAATTACACACAAATTTTGCTGGGTCAGCTATATTTATGCATCAGCGATTTTGCCAACTTTGACTCCTAATTTAAGCCAATTACATTATTCCAGTTGACCAAATTCTTAGCTATTTTGCTAGTATTACTTCGATTTTATCAATTGAGCACAAGAAAGTGCCCACTCAACTGTTTTAACTACCAATAAAGTGATCGGAAATTGGTAATTTGGCAAATTTCACAAAAAGTTCAAAATATTCTAATTTCAAAATAGGGTCCAGAATAAACAATGCAGGCATTCCTGGCACTAAAATAACATTTCCTCTGTTTATTAGTTACATTTCCAGGCTTAACAAATGAATTCCATTTTTATTTTTTATTCACATAATGAATTTTTATTCACACCAAAATATAGAAGATTTACTGTTATGCAATATTGTAATAATTGTAGTATAAATAATATCAGCACATTCGTGAACGCACATTAGACCCACCAGCTGATGTGTATTGAACGAGTGACGTCATTTGTTTACTCTTGAACATCGGCAAAAATCGAACATTTCCACTACTTTGAGCTCAGTTTCAACCGCGAATACAACTGTAAAAAAAACATACAAAAAATACTGCAAAGTCGCTGTTTTAATCCAAAAATACGGTCTCAGTTTTCTCATTATGCACTGCATGCTGCAGGATTTGTTTTATGTGGTGCACACTTACTGCATAGATGCATTCTCTCATATCTAGGCCCAAATTTACCATTCACAGCTTATCTGAGTGAGCTGACCTCATGGTGTAGAACTACGGCTTAGACCCTGGCTTCAAAGCCGTAGAACTACGAGACAGACCCTTAAAGGATTAAATTTAGTGTAGATGCTAGTGGAGCTTCATAGTTCCTCAAAAGTTATTCTGGGTCACCACAGTCAATCATGGAAGTTTACAATTTCTCTATCACAAAAGGCTGAGTAAAATTAATATAAATTATGTACAGTACTATAAAATTACAATACAGTACTGTACTGTAGTACTACAGAATACATTACCCATTTTCTTAAGTGTCTAGATGTATTCTGAATAAAAAAAAAAACAATTCCATTAGTTAAGACAACCAGATGATCATGAAAATTAATTTCATTATTTAGTAGTTTTGGACAATCGGTAATATTGTACATCCTCTCCTTCCTGTTAGTCCATTAATGAGAGCATTAACTGTTTAAGTAAGCATAGCAAAATCCAGTATTATCAAAGTAAAAAAGTTCAGTATCTGAAGGCACTGTTCTGGACCTTTACGTTACTCATCCTCACAGCAGACAAAATCATTAATTACAGCTCTTTCATTTTTTGCAGACAATACCAAAATAAGAATAAAAGTCACCTTGTAGAAGACAAAAATTGCAAACAGATTTTAACAAAGTCTTCCAGTAGACAATGGAAAATAACATGATGTGGCATACACTGGGTATGTTACATTTTATTTGGCAGTTGTCACAGCCATCTGGCATGCCCTCTCAACCAGTGAACTGGCAATTCAGAGTGTAGCAATTCTGGGCAAAACTGTTGCACTTATTATCCAGTTCAATCTTCCAATTACAGTGTACCCCCGAGTTTCGTAAACCCCGGAAATCGTACATTTATGTAAGTATAATATTGTAAGTGCTTGTGGAAAAGTATTTTTGGGGGTCTGAAATAGACTAACCTACGTGACATTTTTCCTTAAGGGGGTAAATTCGTTCGGTAATGGCACTTGAGCAGACTTCAGGAGTGAAGTTTTTACGAAACTCGGGGGTCCACTGTATGTGGAAGCTGGCTATTTCAGCCAAGGTGGTATCACCCCAGCCCACCTGGTTGAGTGACCACTGATGCTTTCAGTGGCTCTTCATTACACTTATTACTCTTCTGATATCTCTATACTTTAACACTGTACATAGAGTATATAATTGGTGAAGGAATACATGGGTACAGAAATCTATCCCTGCTGTGTTTTAATTGCATTTGCTCTGCCCTACTGATTACCTCATGTTGCTGACTTAGTTTTTACGACCAGGTGCTACAGGTTTTTAACCCTTTCAGGGTCGAGACCTCAATTCTTAACCCTTTCAGGGTTTTTGACGTACTAGTACGGCTTACACGCCAGGGCGTTTGACGTACTAGTACGCATAAATTCTAGTGGCTTCAAATCGAGGGGGAGAGAGCTGGTAAGCCTGCATGTGATAGAATGGGTCTATGTGGTAAGTGTGCGCAGTAGGAAAAAAATCTATGCACCCGCATTGCATTGTGGGAGTGGTAATTCAGTGCGCATTTGTCACCAAGCCATGCGGTAAGGAATACCTCACTCCAGCAGTGTGAGTGGTGGGGAAGGCAGTGGGAAGGGGGTAAGGCAGTGGGAAGGGTGGGGAAGGCAGTGGGGTTTGTGTAAACAACATTGGCTGGGGCTGGCTGGCTGGCTGGCTGGGGCTGGCTGGCTGGCTAGCTGGGGCTGGCTAGCTGGGGCTGGCTGGCTGTGGCTGGCTGGCTGGCTGGATGGCTGGCTGGCTGGCTGTGGCTGGCTGGCTGGCTGGCTGTGGATGGCTGGCTGGCTGTGGATGGCTGGCTGGCTGTGGCTGGCTGGCTGGCTGGCTGGCTGGCGGGCTTTCTTTCTGTTGCTGGCTGGGGCTGGCAGGCTGGCTGGCTTGATGGCTGGCTGGGGCTCCTAGCTGGGGCTGGCTGGCTGGCTGTGGCTGGCTGGGGCTGGCAGGCTGGCTGGCTGGGGCTGGCAGGCTGGCTGGCTGAGGCTGGCAGGCTGGCTGGCTGGGGCTGGCGGGCTGGCTTTCTGTGTCAGGCTGGGGCTAGCGGGCTGGCTAGATGGCTGGCTGGGGCTGGCTAGCTAGGGCTGACTGGCTGGGGCTGTTAGCTAGGGCTGGTGGACTATCTGGCTGTAGCTGGCTGGGGCTGGCTGTGGCAGGCTGGGGCTGGCTGGCTGTTTCTGGCAGGCTGGCTGGCTGGGGTTGGCTGGGGCTGGCTGGCTGTCTGTCTGTCTGTCTGTCTGTCTGTCTGTCACACAGGTACACATAAATACAATTATACATAGTGTAAATTACCTAGGATAACCCCAAAAAATCCAGACTGTCAAATAATATGTATCGACTCAGATGTGGCAATGTTGGTTCACTAGTGACTGCCTCTGAGACAGACAGACAGAAAGAGAGAGAGAGACCGAAAGAGAGACAGAGAGAGAAACAGACAGACAGGCAGATAAAACAGTGAAAACAAATAAAGAGAAGGCATTGAACCCTCATTTGTCAAATGTCATCACTCATTAGTTTGGTGATAAGCCGAGGCTAACCAGTCACCCCTGGCTGGCAGGGAGACAGGGAGGCAGGGAGCCAGGCAGGGAGGGAGGCAGGGAGCCAGGCAGGGAGGGAGGCAGGGAGCCAGGCAGGGAGGGAGGCATGGAGGGAGGCGTATAGGCAAAGGCAGTGTACCTCATCAAATGTCATCACTAATTAGTTTAGCTGATAATAATAAGATAACAGGACCCTCACCCCTCATCAATGTCACTGCTTCAATAATAATAATTTTTTATTTTATTATTATTATTATTATTTATTATTATTATTATTATTATTATTATTATTATTATATTATTATTATTATATTATTATTATTATTATTATTATTATATTCTCCCGTGTATCCTAGGTAATTTACACTATGTATAATTGTATTTATGTGTTCCTGTGAGATTGAGACAGCCAGCCAGTCAGTCAGATAGCCAGTCAGGCAGCCAGTCAGTCAGATAGCCAGTCAGCACAGCCAGCCAGCCAGTCAGATAGCCAGTCAGTCAGATAGCCAGTCAGTCAGCCAGCCAGTCAGTCCAGAGTAGTCAATAGGTCAGCCAGCCAGCCAGTCAGTCAGATAGCCAGTCAGCCAGCCAGTCAGTCAGATGCAGTCCAGCCAGTCAGATAGCCAGTCAGTCAGATAGCCAGTCAGTCAGCCAGCCAGTCAGTCAGATAGCCAGTCAGCCAGCCAGCCAGTCAGTCATATAGCAAGTCAGCCAGCCAGCCAGTCAGTCAGATACCCAGTCAGCCAGCCAGCCAGTCAGCCAGCCAGCCAGTCAGTCAGATAGCCAGTCAGTCAGATAGATAGTCAGTCAGATAGCCAGTCAGCCAGCCAGCTGGTCAGCTAGCCAGCCAGCCAGCTGGTCAGCCAGCCTGCCAGCCATTCAGCCAGCCGGCTAGCTGGTCAGCCATTCAGCCAGCCGGCTGGCCATCCATGCAACCAGCTGTTCAGCCAGCCAGCCAGCCAGCTGGTCAGCTAGCCAGCTGGTCAGCCAGCCTGCCAGCCAACCAGCCGGCTAGCTGGTCAGCCACCAGCCAGCCAGCCGGCTGGACATCCATCCAGCCAGCTGTTACGCCAGCCAGCTGGTCAGCAGTTATTGTGTAGTATACAAGGAGTGTATATATACAAAATATTGTTTATATTGGTCTCACAGGACATAAAAGTTACTTGACAAAATAAAATGTTAAAAAATAAAAGAAAAAAGTATAAAAAAAAAAAATAAACTATTACCGGGTGACAGGCAGTCGGCGATGTTGCCTTAAGCGGTTCACTTTCTGTCAACTTCAAGACTCTATATCTCGGTAACTATTGATCGCAAAAATATTTTTTTTAGCCTATTAGATTTAAAAAATAAAAAACTATTATTTCATAAGAAAAAATAATTTTTTTTTTTTTTGAAAATTTCTCGACCCTGAGAGAGAGTTAAACTACCACCTGTGTTCATAATACGTGAAATACAATGGTAACAAATTCCAAATGTTCAATTATACAAAGAATGCAGTACTGTACTCAAATTATACAAAGAATGCAGTACTGTACTCAAATTAATAATCTTGAGGTTAATGATGAGCTTGGGGAAAGTGATCACAAATCACTCAGTTTTAATATAGCATGGAATTACCCTACTAATGGAAATCAAGTCTCTGTCCCTGACTTCCGCCTGGCTGATTTCATAGGACTGAAAAATTACCTGGGTAGGCTGAACTGGAATGACCTGACAGTGGGTCAGGTAGGTGGTGATTGCCAATATGACGTTTTCAGAGAATAGTTCTAGCTGCTCAGACAGCTTATGTTCCTAATAGGGAAATCAGATCAAACAAAAATGATCCTAAATGGATGAACAATAGATTAAAACATCTCATTGGTCAAAAGAGAGGCATATATAGGCGACTCAAAAGAGGAGAGGGGCAATTAGGTAATCAATATATTCAGTTAAAGAGAGAAATAAAAAGGGAATAAGAAAAGCAAAAGAGACTATGAGGTTAAAGTTGAGAGAATCGAAGACTAACCCAAAAGGATTTTTTCAGGTATACAGAAGTAAGATTAGGGACAAGATAGGCCCACTCAAAAGTCACTCAGGTCAGCTCACCGACAGTGATAAGGAAATGTGAGAATGTTTAACACTTACTTCCTCTCAGTTTTTACACAGGAAGATACTAGCGATATTCCAGAAATAATTAATTATGTAGAACAGGATGATAGTAAACTATGCATCGATTAGGGTCACAAGTGACATGGTCCTTAGACAAATAGATAAATTGAAACCTAACAAATCCCCAGGCCCTGATGAACTGTATGCAAGGGTTCTAAAGGAATGTAAAGAGGAGCTTAGCAACCCGTTGGCTAATCTTTTCAACATATCACTGCAAACTGGCATGGTGCCAAATAAGTGGAAAATGGCAAATGTAATACCTATTTTCAAAGCAGGTGACAGGTCCTTAGCTTCGAACTATAGACCAATAAGCTCAACCTCCATAGTGG
>WNWK01015179.1:0-22500 GCA_009830355.1 Cherax destructor
CTAACACGCTCACGCACGCTTGCTGGAAGTCCAAGCCCCTACACACAAAACCTCCTTTACCCCCTCCCTCCAACCTTTTCTAGGCCGATCCATACCCCGCCTTCCCTCCACTACAGATTTATATACTCTCGAAGTCATTCTATTTTGTTCCATCCCTTCTACATGTCCTAACCATCTCAATAACCTCTCCTCAGCCCTCTGAATAATAGTTTTGGTAATCCCACACCTCTTCCTAATCTCTAAACTACGGATTCTCTGCATTATATTCACACCACACATTTCCCTCAGACATGACATCTCCACTGCCTCCAGCCTTCTCCTTGTTGCAACATTCACAACCCATGTCTCACACCCATACAAGAGTGTTGGTATAACTATACTCTCATACATTCCCCTCTTTGCTTTCATGCATAAAGTTCTCTGTCTCCACAAGCTCCTCAGTGCACCACTCACCTTTTTCCTCTCGTTAATTCTATGATTCACCTCATCCTTCATATACCCATCTGCTGACACATCCACTCCCAAATATCTCAACACATTCATCTCCTCCATACTCTCTCCCTCCAATTTGATATCCAATCTTCCGTTATCTAATTTTTTTGTTATCATCATCACCTTACTCTTTCCTATATTCACTTTTAATTTCCTTCTTTTACATACCCTACCAAACTCATCCACCAACCTCTGCAACTTCTCTTCAGAATCCCCCAAAAGCACAGTGTCATCAGCAAAGAGCAACTGTGACAACTTTCACTTTGTGTTAGATTCTTTATCTTTTAACCCCACACCTCTTGCCAACACCCGAGCATTCACTTCTCATACAACTCCATCTATAAATATATTGAACAACAATGGTGACATCACACATCCCAGTCTAAGGCCTACTTTTACTGGGAAATAATCTCCCTCATTCTTAGAGAGACAATAAGCATATATATATATATATATATATATATATATATATATATATATATATATATATATATATATATATATATATATATATATATATATATATATATATATATATATATATATATATATATATATATATATATGTATATATATAATATATAATATAATATATATATAATATATATATATATATATATATATATATATATAGATATATATATAAAATATATATATATATATATATATATATATATATATATATATATATATATATATATATATATATAAAATATATATATATACATATATATATATATATACATATATATATATATATACATATATATATAATAATATATATATATATATATAATATATATATATATATATATATATATATATATATATATATATATATATATATATATATATATATATATATATATATATGCCATATACCAGATACGAATAACTCTTTTTAGAAGAGCAAAAACTCTGGTTTGTCACACAGCGCCAAAATTCATGGGAATTATTTCTAGATGGAAAAGAGCTTTCACAAATTCATGTGACTATCGGGCGTGGTTTTAATTACGAGAATCTACCGCTTTTTTGTTTTTCTAAATCCACTAACCTTTGTCACCTCCCTGGTTCGTAAACCTTAGAAAATTTATCTTTTGTAATTTCGCAACAATTATTTTTTTTTAAATTTCTCAGCATGACCATTAACATTCCAGTTCAGCTTAGAAGGCAGATTTGATTTAGAAATCAAGACTGTTCAACAGCCTCTCACCAGGCATAAGGGAATTACCAATCGACTCCTGGTTAGTCTTCAAGAGGGAGCTGGACAGATGCGTAAAGTCAGTGCCCGATCAGCCAGGCTGTGGTTCCTACGTTGGACTATATGCAGCCAGCATTAGCTTTGAGGAGAAAATGAAGCGACATGCTCTTGTTTTCTCAGAGAGATCAATATCCATGTATTTTGTAGCCGCAAGTTCACGCATACCAAGAAACGCCTCAAACTGCCTGGAAAATTCAAAATAATACCACAGATATACCATAGATGAATGCTGCATTGCAGTGCATCGAGAAGTGTCTTCGTATATCCCCTTCAGATGGACGGGGTAAGCCGTCAGTACGCCGGGGCGTCGCATTCCCGTTATGCACGAGAACAACTTCCAGCTTCGCTTCGAAGGAATCGATGAAAAGACGCCGGTCGGATGCCACGTATGTCCGTGACAGGTTCGTGGGATGTCCATTGATATCATGACAATAGTAGGGTAGACCGACTACCGAAAGGAATGTCGCAGAATGAATATTTCGTTATCGATAGTGGCACATTAGTACGTCCTTCTGGAGTGTTTCTCTTTGAGTCTTGAGGTAAGAAGATCTGCTTTCTCTTCTGAGAGTGATAGTTCTCTAACAAGGTCATTCCACTCACCTTGAGTGAAAGTCTTGGCGTGTGTGTACTCAGGATCAGTTGAAAGTCCCGGAGCTCTGTCAGTCACAAACTGGCCAGCTTTCTTTTCGTCCAGGATAGACTCTAACGAGTCTAGTTTGTCCTCTGGACGAAATGGAATTGTATCATCGAATGGAATTGTATCATGTTTAATACCAAATCATAAAAAAAAAAAAAATGAAGAATTAGAGAAAGAACCAAGTTTGAACGATTACTCTCCAAAAAATAATCGATAAATCTCATTATAAATTATTCAGATAATGTAATTTTTTTTTATTATTATCATTGCAAATCGTGAAAGAAAATGAAATATTTTATCATTAAAGGTTGCTAATAATGCATTTAAAAGCCCCCCTCCCCCCTAAGAAAATATGACTGATCATATCTAGAAAACTATTGGTTGGGAAAACTCGAAGACTGTTTTTAAAGTTCGAGTCAAAAAAAAAAAAACCATTATATAGCACACCAAAAAATCCTTAATGATTTGTTTCCGACCAGTGTAATGATTTTTTTTTTTGTCGATCAGAGTTAAGATAATAATTTTTTTGGGTCTACCTGTGTACTGATAACCAAAAAAAAAAAGTTGTCGACCAGTGCAATAATTATAAAGATTTTAATTGAGAGGTCGTTTGAAGGTACCACTTCTACCGCCCCGTCACTTATAGATGCGCCACAAAAGCGGTCTTTCCTCTGCCTACCGTTGTTATTTTTCGTATTATCAGCAAACTGGGCTAGTGAATAGTGAGTGACTTGTCTAACACCCAAACTTTAGACACTCCAGTATACCAACACTACAGAACGAATCTACCTGGACTTCCTACTCCTTTCCGAAACATTGCAAGCTTCTGAAGATGTGTTG
Organism: Cherax destructor; assembly: GCA_009830355.1. Classification (NCBI taxonomy): domain Eukaryota; kingdom Metazoa; phylum Arthropoda; class Malacostraca; order Decapoda; family Parastacidae; genus Cherax; species Cherax destructor. Next base: position 3,231 of record WNWK01015179.1, read on the forward strand.
ATTGCAACACGAAAGTCCTAGAGCTATCATTCAACTCTCCCTGTGGCTATTTTGCGTTAAAGTACTAAATATATGTGTCCATGACACTTGTCTGCCCCCCACCACCACTCTAAAAAAAAAATTTATTCGTTATGAATGTAAGACGCAAATAAAAGCGATCTTGGCAGACAGAGCGATGGAGGTGGCAGACAGGAGACTTTAGATCCAATTCTCCCGGTGATGGTCTTCAGAATGCTTTCAGAGTCAATCCTTCAAAGACACTTTCGGATTCCAGTTCCCTGTCGAGTTATAAGGGATACCCAAACAACATTCTTGCCTCTCTCGACATAGATTTTGATGGTGAGCAAAACATGGACTGTAGTTTAGTCTTGGTCGATACAACTTTTGCGCCATAAGCTGGCTTTATGATGTACAAGCCAAGAGGCGCTCGATAAAGCCAATGTGTGACGAAACGTTGAACCAATAAAGCCACCTCTTTATTCAGTGTCTTACTCGCTTTGTTGTCAACGTTTCTCCATTCCTCTCGAACAAATATTAATGGTACAAGAGGCAGCACTGCAACTTACAGTCATAAGAATTTGTATAGCCTTTTATTACCTCAATAAAGACGGTCTCTGTAGCTGTAAAATACATTATTTTAATGCAAGAAGGATATGCTGTGGCGGTCAAACACGTTTGCTCTCTGCTCTTATTAAAGAGTAACGTTGTGCGTGTCTAGAATCATAACCTACAATCATTGTTTCCCTGAACACATTAACCGTTTCCTACCAAGGTTGTGTTGGACAGAGTAGAAACACCAGCTTCACCATCACTCGCCCACTTGCTGTCTCTCCAGAAGAGTGGGGGCACACCGGTGGACATTGCCATTCAACGAGCCGCCATGCGCAACATCCCTCCCCCACGCATCCTTCAGAGTACAGATACTGTACTTCCCGCTTTACAGCTTTTCCCTGTAAAGCGGACACACGGTTTGGCACTCTCGTGAGACACCAAGTGTTCAATATCAAGTGTAAACACATTATTTTCTTTACAATGGCACTGTTTACACCAAGTGTCCCTCAACATGACACATTATCTTCCCGCAGACCTGAGACCAAAATTGTCTCTTGTTCTTCCCGCTGACCACCGCCACCTCCAGAATGTCCTCTTACCTCCCTCCCTCGTGTATGTTGTAATATGGACAGAACGTCCTCGCCAGGGGTTATATTCCGCTGTAAAGTGAACCAAAAACGAGGGGGAATCTTGGTGGCCGTAGATGATGGTGGAAGAGTGTTCCAATATTCTGTGACGCTTGTTGTCCCCCTTCCCCCGATGATGACAGTCCTGCAGAGATACGTGCAGAGACATGCACAGACATGGAGAGGCATGCAGAGATATGCAGAAATATGCAGAGACGTGTAGGAACATTTAGAAACATGCAGAGACATGTAGAGACATGCACAGACATGTAGAGAAGGCTGGAGATGTATTATAATTTAATTTACGAGCACAATACTATATTCCTTAAAGTTGAATTATAAAAGGAACTAAGTTTCCGACACGATAATTTTATGTATTTATTAATTCTTTATTGTTAAATATTCTAGAGGGAATTATAGGAGTCTCTCCTTCTCTCTCTCTCTCTCTCTCTCTCATTCCTCAATCAGAGAGCAACTTTCTAGAGAAACTCAGACATACAGTCGACTATTTTCCCTGTTTCCTCTCCTCTCTTTTTTTTTCTCTCTCTCTCTCTTGTATCACTATTTCCTCTCATCTCCTCTTCTCTCCCCTGCACCAACTCTTTCCTCCTTCACATCATTCTTTCTTTTTCCTCATAAATTCCCTAAGCTGGGTCCGTTTTTTTGTCGTAGTTTGACGCTGTTGAAGGACTTACACCAGTCATAGCGTGTACACACGTGTACACACATACACACTCACACACACACACGCATACACACACACACACACACACACACACACACACACACACACACACACACGAGGCAGGAACCATACAAAGTTTTAGACAGGGAGAGCAGAGACCCAGTAGCGGACAGCGAAGAGGCGGGGCCAGGAGCTGAGTCTCGACCCCTGCAACCACAATTAGGTGAGTACAATTAGGTGAGTACACACACACACACAGAAAGAACTCCAGAAAGACAGAGAGGTGGGGTACACCACCAAGTGCTGGACACAATACATACAACCGAGGAAGAAGTGAAGAGGCTGCTGAGTGAGCTAGATACCTCAAAGGCGACGGGGCCGGATCACATCTCTCCATGGGTCCTGAGAGAGGGAGCTGAGGCGCTATGTGTACCACTAACAGCAATATTCAACACATCTATCGAAACAGGGAGACTACCTGAGGTATGGAAGACAGCAAATGTAGTCCCAATTTTTAAAAAAGGAGACAGACATGAAGCACTAAACTACAGACCAGTGTCACTGACATGTATAGTATGCAAGGTCATGGAGAAGATTATCAGGAGAAGAGTGGTGGAGCACCTAGAAAGGAATGAGCTTATCAACGACAGCCAACACGGTTTCAGGGACGGGAAATCCTGTGTCACAAACCTACTGGAGTTCTATGACAGAGTGACAGCAATAAGACAAGAGAGAGAGGAGTGGGTAGATTGCATTTTCTTGGACTGTAAGAAGGCGTTTGACACAGTTCCACACAAGAGATTAGTGCAAAAGCTGGAGGACCAGGCAGGAATAACAGGGAAGGCACTCCCATGGATCAGGGAATACCTGTCAGGAAGACAGCAGAGAGTTATGGTTCGTGGCGAGGTGTCAGAGTGGGCGCCGGTGACGAGTGGGGTTCCACAGGGGTCAGTCCTAGGACCGGTGCTGTTTCTGGTATTTGTGAACGACATGACGGAAGGAATAGACTCCGAAGTGTCCCTGTTTGCAGATGATGTGAAGTTGATGAGAAGAATTCAAAGGGATCTGGACAGGCTGCAGGACTGGTCCAGAAATTGGCTCCTGGAGTTCAACCCCACCAAGTGCAAAGTCATGAAGATTGGGGTAGGGCAAAGAAGATCGCAGACGGAGTACAGTCTATGGGGCCAGAGACTACAAGCCTCACTCAAGAAAAAAGATCTTGGGGTGAGCATAACACCAGGCACATCTCCTGAGGCGCACATCAACCAAATAACTGCTGCAGCATACGGGCGCCTAGCAAACCTAAGAACAGCATTTCGACATCTTAATAAGGAATCGTTCAGGACCCTGTACACTGTGTACGTTAGGCCCATACTGGAGTATGCAGCACCAGTTTGGAACCCACACCTAGCCAAGCATGTAAGGAAACTAGAGAAAGTGGAAAGGTTTGCAACAAGACTAGTCCCGGAGCTTATTGGTATGTCCTACGAGGAGAGGTTAAGGGAAATCGACCTGACGACACTGGAGGACAGGAGAGATAGGGAGGACTTGTTAACGCCATATAAAATACTGAGAGGAATTGACAAAATGGACAGCGACATAATGTTCCAGAGAAGGGACACAGCAACAAGGGGACACAGTTGGAAGTTGAAGACTCAGATGAATCACAGGGATGTTAGGAAGTATTTCTTCAGTCACAGAGTGGTCAGGAAGTGGAATGGTTTGGAAAACGATGTAGTGGAGGCAGGATCCATTCATAGCTTTAAGAAGAGGTATGATAAAGCTCATGGCGCACGGAGAGTGACCCATTAGCAGCCAGTGAAGAGGCGAGGCCAGGAGCTATGACTCGACCCCTGCAACCACAACTAGGTGAGTATAACTAGGTGAGTACACACACACACACACACACTGTACAACGTGTACGTCAGGCCCATACTAAAGTATGCAGCACCAGTCTGGAACCCACACCTGGTCAAGCACGTCAAGAAATTAGAGAAAGTGCAAAGGTTTGCAACAAGACTAGTTCCACAACTCAGGGGACTGTCCTACGAAGAAAGGTTGAGGGAAATAGGACTAACAACACTGGAGGACAGAAGGGTTAGAGGTGACATGATAACGACATACAAAATACTGCGGGGAATCGACAAGGTAGATAGTGACAGGATGTTCCAGAGAGGGAACACAGAAACAAGGGGACACAACTGGAAGCTGAAGACTCAGATGAGTCAAAGGGATGTTAGGAAGCATTTCTTCAGCCATAGAGTAGTCAGGAAGTGGAATAGTCTAGCGAACGATATAGTGGAGGCGGGAACAATACATAGTTTTAAGACAAGGTATGATAAAGCTCATGGAGCAGGGAAAGCAGAGACCCAGTAGCAGACAGCGAAGAGGCGGGGCCAGGTGAGTACACACACATTCACACACACACACACACACACACACACACACACACACACACACACACACACACACACAGGCAGGCTGAGGAAGGAAGGAGGGGAGGTCACAAGAAATGACCGTGAAGTGTGTGAGGAACTCAACATGAGATTCAAAGAGGTGTTCACAGAGGAGATAGAAGGGCCTCCAGAAAGGAGGAGAGTTAGGGTACACCATCAGGTGCTGGACACAATACACACAACTGAGGAGGAAGTGAAGAGGCTACTAAGCGAGCTAGATACCTCAAAGGCGATGGGGCCGGATAACATATCACCATGGGTCCTGAGAGAGGGAGCAGAGGAGCTATGTGTACCCCTAACAACAATATTCAACACATCTATCGAAACAGGGCAACTACCTGAGGTTTGGAAGACAGCAAATGTAGTTCCAATTTTTAAAAAAGGAGACAGGAACGTAGCACTAAACTACAGACCAGTGTCACTGACATGTATAGTATGCAAGGTCATGGAGAAGATTATCAGGAGAAGAGTGGTGGAGCACCTAGAAAGGAATGATCTTATCAACGATGGCCAACACGGTTTCAGGGACGGGAAATCCTGTGTCACAAACCTACTGGAGTTCTACGACAGGGTGACAGAAGTAAGACAAGAAAGAGAGGGGTGGGTAGATTGCATATTCTTGGACTGTAAAAAGGCGTTTGACACGGTTCCACACAAGAGGCTAGTGCAGAAGCTGGAGAACCAGGCAGGGGTAACAGGGAAGGCATTGCAATGGGTCAGGGAATACCTGTCAGGAAGACAGCAGCGAGTCATGGTACGTGGCGAGGTGTAAGAGTGGGCGCCCGTAACGAGTGGGGTTCCACAGGGGTCAGTCCAAGGACCGGTGCTGTTTCTGGTATTTGTGAACGACATGACGGAAGGAATAGACTCCGAAGTGTCCCTGTTTGCAGATGATGTGAAGTTGATGAGAAGAATTCAATCGGACGAGGATCAGGCAGAACTACAAAGGGATCTGGACAAGCTGCAAGCCTGGTCCAGCAATTGGCTCCTGGAGTTCAACCCCACCAAGTGCAAAGTCATGAAGATTGGGGAAGGACAAAGAAGACCGCAGACGGAGTACAGTCTAGGGGGCCAGAGACTACAAACCTCAATCAAGGAAAAAGATCTTGGGGTGAGTATAACACCAGGCACATCTCCTGAGGCGCACATCAACCAAATAACTGCTGCAGCATACGGGCGCCTAGCAAACCTAAGAACAGCATTCCGACATCTTAATAAAGAATCGTTCAGGACCCTGTACACTGTGTACGTTAGGCCCATACTGGAGTATGCAGCACCAGTTTGGAACCCACACCTAGCCAAGCACGTAAAGAAGCTAGAGAAAGTGGAAAGGTTTGCAACAAGACTAGTCACAGAGCTAAGGGGTATGTCCTACGAGGAGAGGTTAAGGGAAATCGACCTGACGACACTGGAGGACAGGAGAGATAGGGGGGACATGATAACGACATATAAGATATTGAGAGGAATTGACAAGGTGGACAAAGACAGACACAGACACAGTTGGAAGTTGAAGACTCAGATGAATCACAGAGATGTCAAGAAGTATTTCTTCAGTCACAGAGTGGTCGGGAAGTGGAATAGTTTGGGAAGCGATGTAGTGGAGGCAGGTTCCATACATAGCTTTAAGAAGAGGTATGATAAAGCTCATGGCTTACGGAGAGTGACCCGGTAGCGGCCAGTGAAGAGGCGGGGCCAGGAGCTGTGAGTCGACCCCTGCAACCACAACTAGGTGAGTACAACTAGGTGAGTACACACACACACACACACACACACACACACACAAACACACACACACGATGTTTTAAACCACTAGAGAAGCTGATTTATGAATATAATTATACACATTAGAACATTTACGAGGGCAGGTCTGCTCTGTGTCTCTCTCTGTTTAGTCATGTGATTAACGACTCATCATTAATTAAGAGACGAAGAGGAGAGAGGAAACGTGAATAAATAGAAGAGAGATGCGGTAATAAGAGAAATTAATTTAGTTGAGAGAGAGAGACGTAAAGTGATTGTAGAGAGTCGTTATGACTAGTAAATTAGTAATGTGGAACAGGTAGACGCTCACACTCACTCAGGGAAAGGAGCTGTGACTCGACCCCTGCAATCACAACTAGGTGAGTACAGTGATCGACAAAATCATATTATTGTAGCTGGTTCGTAACACTGAGTTACAGTGAACGACTGTGACAGCCGTTGTATGAGTGTCTCAAACAATCACAATCTCTCTCTCTCTCTGTTTAAATCGCTTATTAATTGCAGTTTGCCTGTCATAACTATTGCCCTTCTATAGTCCGTGTGTGTGTGTGTGTGTGTGTGTTGTGTGTGTGTGTGTGTGTCAGTGGGCCACGGTCCTTTTGGTGTCTTCAACAATATTTACTCAGCGTCTCACGTATCCCGGGTATGTCTCTGTTAGGTCACCAGGAGAGAGAGACAGACAGACAGACAGAGAGACAGAGACAGAGAGAAAGAGACAGAGAGACAGAGAGTTACATAGAGATTCCTATCCCGTTTAAAAAAAAAAAAAATTCACTCAAACAAATTTTAATTTTCAAAATATTGAACTCCTGTATTTCCTAACATACCAAAAAAAATTAATATATCATAATATATCATAATTGCAATTAGTGCACTCACCCACACCCATCACAAAACAATAACAAAAATATTTTATATTTCAAAACTACTGCACAAACACTTATCGATAGACCTGTATAACACACCTCCAGTGTTATCCTGTTGTCTTAGATGTTGCCTTTAATGTTGTCTTAGATGTTGTCTTAGATGTCTTAGATGTTGTCTTAGATGTCTTAGATGTTGTCTTAGATGTTGTCTTAGATGTTGTCTTAGACCTTGTCTTAGATGTTGTCTTAGACGTTGTCTTAGATGTTGTCTTAGACGTTGCCTTAGACGTTGTCTTAGATGTTGTCTTAGACGTTGTCTTATATGTTGTCTTAGACGTTGTCTTGGATGTTGTCTTAGACGTTGTCTTAGATGTTGTCTTAGACGTTGCCTTAGACGTTGTCTTAGATGTTGTCTTAGACGTTGTCTTAGATGTTGTCTTAGACGTTGTCTTAGATGTTGTCTTAGACGTTGTCTTAGATGTTGTCTTAGATGTTGTCTTAGACGTTGTCTTAGATGTTGTCTTAGACGTTGTCTTAGATGTTGCATTAGACGTTGCCTTAGCCGTTGTCTTAGATGTTGTCTTAGACGTTGTCTTAGATGTTGTCTTAGACGTTGTCTTAAACGCTGTCTTAGATGTTGTCTTAGATGTTGTCTTAGACGTTGTCTTAGATGTTGTCTTAGACGTTGTCTTAAACGCTGTCTTAGATGTTGTCTTAGATGTTGTCTTAGACGTTGTCTTTAATGTTATCTTAGACCTTGTCTTAGATGTTGTCTTAGACGTTGCCTTAGACGTTGTCTTATATGTTGTCTTAGACGTTGTCTTAGACGTTGTCTTAAACGCTGTCTTAAATGTTGTCTTAGATGTTGTCTTAGACGTTGTCTTAGATGTCGTCTTAGACGTTGTCTTAGATGTCGTCTTAGACGTTGTCTTAGACGCTGTCTTAGATGTTTTAGATACCAAATTTCACTTCAAACTGGCGAGACACTTTAAAAGCTTCTCGCAAATTTTCAAAAATAGATTAATCTTTATAAATAATGAACCATTTGTCAGGGAACTTATCACACAAGTTCCACGTTACAGTTCCAAAATATTTTGCTAGTTATATAATCACTTGTAAGATAATAGTAAATTATCTCAGGGTATATACACTGGTAGGTGTATATAGGTCAGTGTATATTCATTTAAAATTAAGTCCTTTCTAAAATTTCCTCTTATGCGTTTAAAGATATATATTTTTTTCATTTATGTTAAGGTAAAAACTAATAATTTTGTACCAAAAGAACCTTAGAAAACTTACCTAACCTTATTATAACAAGCGCAATTTAATTTAGCCTAATTCAACTAAATATATTTTAAGATAAGTTTAATAATAAACAAACACAGTGAAATATATTTCTTTTCGTTAGGTTCAAAATGATATTTGCGATATTATTGCATACTCAAATTTTCGCTTGCCTTATTCGGCAAGAAGAGCGTTGCTATTTAAGCCAAAATCGCAAGTTTTACCCTCATCCTCATAGAAGACAATAAACATATATATATATATATATATATATATATATATATATATATATATATATATATATATATATATATAACACACACACACACACACACACACACACACACACACACACACACACACACACATATATATATATATATATATATATATATATATATATATATATATGTGAAGACAACCACTATGAAAAATAGAAGAATTCAGGTTGTGACTCTACATTATCAAGGAACTATGATAGTTCCTTGATAATGTGAGTAGTCACGAAAGCGCTTGGAATTCTTCTATTTTATCATAGTGGTTGTCTTGCATATTTTGATATCACCTGTTTACTGTGATATTTTTGCATATATATATATATATATATATATATATATATATATATATATATATATATATATATATATATATATAGGGGTCCACCTCTAGTGCAAATTGTGGGACCCATAGCCTCGGAGAAGTGGATAAAAGGCTTCAAGGAAGAATATTTGGATTTCTTCCTGATGCCATTTGAATATTCCACTTCTCCTACCACCCCATCCTATATACACACATACATACATATAAATGCTTTATTAATAGACAGAATACATTTATAGAAAACACAAACATGAACATGAATACAATGGTACAATATGTCAAAGATTATGAATCTCCTCCAGCTCCTCCGAAGCCGGACGCGAGCCAAGTATGCAGCATGCATTTCCCCTCTGGATGGCCACGCTGAGACGCTGGAACATGAACGTGGCTGCCCTTGGGTCCCTGGTGGTGTCGATGAGTCTGGAACCCAGTTCTTTAAGGAAACGTGTTGCATTTTTTCCCCACGCTCCCAAGGTCTCTGATCCCACTGGGACAAATTTATACTGTTGGCTTATGTCCCTGTACTTGCCGATCTTGTACTCCTCTCTGTGGTCAGCAGCTCCTCCCTGTCGCCCAACACTGTGAGGGATGTAGGTGTCAGCCAGTGTCGACACACAGGTATAATCCCATGCTAAAAGCTTGCCATTCTTCCAAGGATAGATGATGATCCCGTCGGGGCGGTTTGCTGGGTTGTGGGCGTTGTTGGCTGCTAGTGATCGAGGCTCTCTCTCGGCTGGGCATCCAGCTGTAGCAAGGGTTCTCTTTATGATGTCGTTGACCTCATTGTGTATTGCATGCCAACCCTTGGTTTTAGGACAGTTGAGACCATGTAGACCATATTGGTCGGCTTGCGCATCGCTGCAAATACACGTATATTCCGTGTGAATAGGGGCAGCAAGGCGCAGAGCCACTGCAATACGAAGGGTCTTAGGGTCCAGGCGTGTTCCCATGGCCGAAATGGGAACTGTTTGGAGAAAGTCCCCAGAGTGATGTGCACTCACGGCTAGGAGACGGGGAGTCTCCCTGTCTGATGTTACGGCCCTGAGCATATTGGCAAGTATCTTTTCAGCGATGGGGCCGTCCCAGCTTGACTGTTTGTAGTCCAGTTCTTCACTAGGTTTTGGTGTTGGAGCAGCAAGAGTCTCCCATTCAGTGATGGCACTGGTGTAGCTAGGGTCCTGTATTCCTGCTGAATCACTGAGGTTGTCTGGAAGAATTTGTTTAATTAGCTCATTTGATGCTATGGAAGAGGATAAGAAGGCTGGTAGGGCAATCTGGGAGGATTTGCGTACTCCCAGCCCCCCAAGTCTGACTGGAAGTGAGGCTTGCAACCACTGTCCCTCTTCGAGGGAAAGATTCAATACACTCTCTAGCATGGCCTTGAGGAGAGAGTCGTATTCCTCAAGTTTCGGGCTGTTGAAGGCTGGGGAACATCTCAGGAAGTATGTAAGTTTTGGGATTGACAGGCACCTGGTGAGTAGGTAGAAGGCATCATGTGTATCGATGTCTTTCATCCTACCTTCCATCGTCCTGAGGTCGGAGATTTTTTTCCAGGACCAGATCGATGGCATTGGGCCCAAGAGGAGCACCAAGGAGAGTGCTGTTGGCTGGATCGATGGCTCGTGCCCCTGGTAAAACAGCCCTAATGTCCTGGATCATCTGTGGATTGGTGGAAACTATCTCACATATGGTGGGGTTTAAAGATAGGCCCAGGCTACCTACCATATCTTTAATTTTCCTGAGTGCATCAATATATATATATATATATATATATATATATATATATATATATATATATATATATATATATATATATATATATATATATAGTATATATATATATATATATATATATATATATATATATATATATATATATATATATATATATATATATATATATATATATATATGTCGTGCCGATTAGGTAAAACTGGTCAATTAGCAAGAACTCATCTGAAATTAAGTCCTATCTAAAATTTTCTTATACGTTTAAAGATATATTTTTTTCATTTATGTTAATGTAAGAATTTATAATTTTGTACCAAGAGAAACTTTGAAAACCTACCTAACCTTATTACAACAAGCGCAATTTAATTTAGCCTAACCCAACTAAATATATTTTAGATACGTTAACATTAATTTAATAATAAACAAACACAATGAAATATATTTTTTCGTTAGGTTCAGAATGATTTTGGCGAAATTATTGCATACACAAATTTTCGCTTGTCTTATATGGCAACGTGAGCGTTGCTATTTAAGCCAAAATCGCAAGTTTTACCTAATCGGCACGACATATATATATATATATATATATATATATATATATATATATATATATATATATATATATATATATATCGTTAAGTGATCAGAGGTAACAGGTACCGAACCCGGGCTCTTCACTTGTAAGCCAAAGACATTAGCAAAGAGCCACAAAGCGCCGAGATGTGAGTATCTCTGAATACCCATGTATTTCTGAGTGCATCAATACTCATGTATCTCTGAGTGTAGTTGCACGGTGGGGTGGGGGTGGAACTTAGGGCTGGAAGGATGGAGGGAGGGAGAGGGAGAGAGAGAGAGAAAGAGAGAAAGAGAGAGAGAGAGAGACAGAGAGAGAAAGAGAGAGAGAGAGAATAACATAAGTGAATTACAAGAGCTCTCAGGCTGTCGCTATTTATGAAATTTCTAGCTATCTTTCTATCTGGATAACAGGTATATTTTGCTACTTCTACTTACATTTAGGTCACACTGCACAGACATGCACTTGTGTATATATACTTACAAACATCTAGGTTTTTCTTCTGTTTTCTTAATAATCATTCTTGTTCTTCCTTATTTCCTCTATTCTCCATGGACAAGTGGAAAAGAATCTTTCCTCCGTAAGCCATGCGCGTCGTGTGAGGCGACTAAAATGCCGGGAGCAATGGGGTAGTAACCCCTTCTCCTGTAGAAAATACTAAAAAAGAGAAGAAAACCTTTATAAGACTGGGATGTTTGAATGTGCGTGGATGTAGTGCAGAGGTTAAGAAAGAGATGATTGCTGATGTTATGAATGAAAAGAAGTTGGATGTCCTAGAAGGGGGGTAGGGGAGTTTCAGTGGGGAGAAATAAATGGGATTAAGTCAGGAGTATCTGAGAGAATTAGAGCTAAGGAAGGGGTAGCAATAATGTTGAAGGATCGGTTATGGAAGAAGAGGGAATATAAATGTATAAATTCAAGGATTATGTGGATTAAAATAAGGGTCGGATGCGAAAAGTGGGTCATAATAAGCGTGTATGCACCTGGAGAAGAGAGGAGTGTAGAGGAGAGAGAGAGATTTTGGGAGATGTTAAGTGAATGTGTAGGAACTTTTGAACCAAGTGAGAGAGTAATTGTGGTAGGGGACCTAAATGCTAAAGTAGGAGAAACTTAAAAAAACGGTAATATTAGATAGAATAATGGCAATATTACTTAGAATACCACAAAGTAAAGGACAATAGGACGGAAATGGAAAATTAATGTAAAAAAAAATGTGAAAATAATCTAACCACAATAAATTAAACTTAAATAGAAAAGAGCTGCAAGGAAACGAACGAATGGTGGATAAAACTGACGGAAGTCAGAAAAAGAAAACAAGAACACGAGAGAAAACGGGATGATTGGGAGAGAAGAAAATCGGAGGAGGAACATTGGGGAAAATGAAGGGGGCACTTAACCCAGCGGGGCACAGTTGCTGATGACCAGAAATCTTCACAGATCTGACGCCTTCAGTAGGACGAAACACACACATACACACACACTCACACTCACACACATACACACACACAGTAGCGATCAGTGAAGAGGCAGGGCCAGGAGCTATGTCTCAGTAGGACGAAACAGACACACACACACACACACACACACACACACACACACACACACAGGAGCTGAGTATCGACCCCTGAAACCAAAATTAGGTGAGTACACACACACAGTAGCGATCAGTGAAGAGGCAGGGCCAGGAGCTATGTCTCGACTTCTGCAACTACAAATAGGTGAGTACAAATAGTGAGTACACACACACACACACACACACACACACACACACACACACATCATTATGGATTTTGAGTCGTATTTCATTCAAGTAAACAAGAGTTCTAAACAGTTATATGACCCACACAATCAATCTCTCGCTCTGTCTCTTTCTGTCTTTATATGTCTGTCTCTCTCCCTGTCTCTGTCTCTCTCACTCTCTCTTTAAACTAAAGGGTGTCTACAAGGTTAGGTTAAGAGTTCCTATCTTTATTAACAATCTAAGAACTGTTACCTACCTCAGTTAACTTTAAAACCTTTTTATTATGAACTGCTTGGTCAATTATCTTTAATAGACTGATATCATTATGCTGTATGAACATGTTTCAGTGCCGAGTCATTCTAAGAATGAATGGTCTCAGAAAATGTTCTGGAGAAGATTACAGTCAGTGTAGTTGTTGTTTGCTGCCCGTCTTGTGGTGTAAAAGGTCATTTCTTGCTGTCCTCCGAGTGCAGCCTGTTGTGGTACTTCGACATTATTGGCCTTGTACATAACAGTAAGGCCACCCACATTCCTCCCGTGTTGAAGGCTCTGTTGAAATGACAGATCTATCCAGTCTGGGTCCAGGCGAGAGATGAGTCGTCTTGATCTGTTCTCTATTCTGTCAAGAAGTCGCAGATGATGCGGAGGGCAGGAAATCCAAGAAAGTGGAGCATACTCAAGGTGTGAGAATACTTGTGTCTTATACAGAGTCTTGCATCCACTACTGTTGAGCAGATGCGAGATACGTCGAAGTGCTGTAAACTTCCTGGCCACCTTGTTTGCAAGATTTACCACGTGGTTCTTCTTGGTCAGTTTGGAGTCAAATTTCACCTCAAGGATATCACCTTCGTCCCCGGGTACCAACACTCTCCCAGTTTATTCTTGCCACTGCTCCAGCATTACCATCATGGTGCCTAGAGACCATCATTATTTATGTTTTCTCAGGAGAAAATGTGACCTGCCATCGTTCCCCCCAAGCTGATATAGCTGTCAGCTGGTGATTGATGTTACTTAGAGCAGTTGGCATTCCCCCCCCCCTCTCTCTCTCTCTCTCTCTCTCTCTCTCTCTCTCACATCTCTTTCCCTGGGAGAGAGAAAGGAAAGTTGGTAGCAGAAAATGCATTTTAGAAGTCAGGATGAACGTCACTAGGTCAGAAGCCAGAGACTTACAGTGGAAACGACAGGATGAACGCCGCTACAAGGAGATGGTCAGCTTTGGTCTAAGACAAATAAAATACTAATACTAATAATAACAACAACAATAACAACAACAACAACAACAACAACAATAATAATAATAATAATAATAATAATAATAATAATAATAAATATTATTATTATTATTATTATTAAAATATGATTATATTTTTAACAGTATCAACAATAACAATTGCAAAAAACATTAACAATAATAAAAGAGAAGCTGTAACAATAACAAAAAACAAAAGCAACAACAACAAAGGTTTTAAATCCAGCGGAAACAACAGCTTTAGTTACAACAACAACAACAACAGTACCAAACAAACAACTTCACTACTTTAATTAAAAGACAAACACGAAAACACTCTCTGCAACACAGTGAAACAAACACACCTCTCCCCCACAAAAAACACACCTCTCCCCCACAACAAACACACCTCTCCCCCACAACAAACACACCTCTCTCCCACCACAAACACACCTCTCCCCCACAACAATACAAACACACCTCTCCTCCACAACAAACACATCTCTCAACCACAACAAACACACCTCTCCCCCACAACAATACAAACACACCTCTCCCCCACAACAAACACACCTCTCCCCCACAACAAACACACCTCTCCCCACAACAAACACATCTCTCAACTACAACAAACACACCTCTCCCCACAACAAACACATCTCTCAACCACAACAAACACATCTCTCAACCACAACAAACACACCTCTCCCCCACAACAAACACACCTCTCTCCCACCACAAACACACCTCTCCCCAACAACAAACACACCTCTCCCCCACAACAAACACACCTCTCCCCCACAACAAACACACCTCTCCCCCACAACAAACACAAACAAATAACCATCAGTTCCTCAAGGAACTAAAACATTTCCCAACAACTGTCTTCTGAAATTCCTTAAAAATTGCACTTTTATCGTCTATTTTTTTTTTTTTTCATTTACTGTCTCACCATTGGAAAACAAAACGGATATTTTTTGGGGGGAGGTTAAATTTAAACACCAACAATTACTATTTGTTTTAATAGATTTTTATAAAAACTAATTCAATATACATTTAAGAATAGAATACTTTAAGCAAGAATGACACGAGAGAAAAATATAGAAACTAAGGGACTGATTACCTCAAACTCCTCCTCATCTTCCATCTTTCTCTGCACCGGACTGAAGAAGCCACTGGCTGGCGAAACGTTTCCAGAATAAAGGTACCCTAACGTTGCACAAGTGTCTCGTTTATCAAGAGATACAGCAATAGTAGACGCAGCCGTCGTAGACGCAGCCGTCGTAGACGCAGCCGTCGTAGACGCTTTGAACTTGGCTCTTAGACTTTTAGACACTCTAGTCTTGATGCTTGCCACTGTTCCATCTGACGGTCTGTGTCTCCTCCCATCCGAGTGGTGGATTAACGGTAGCATCCTCGCTTCACAACTGAGGGACCTGGGTTCGATCAAGGAGCGGGTGCAAATTTGGACATGTTGTCTTGCGGCTGTTATCATAAGTTAGTAAAGTCTCTCAGGACACAGGACAAGTGTTTCCTGACGAGGGTCTTAGTCATGTGATGACCCACAGCTGGAGCTTTTGGTCATCTGACCAAGGCCTTCCGCTGGCTTACCAGTCCACCCCTTGAAAAATATGGTTATAATTATAACGATTAGGTGCCTGCCTTCTGTTGTGGCTATCCATCCAAATGCGAAATCGGTGTATATATATATATATATATATATATATATATATATATATATATATATATATATATATATAGAGAGAGAGAGAGAGAGAGAGAGAGAGAGAGAGAGAGAGAGAGAGAGAGAGAGAGAGAGAGAGAGAGAGAGAGAGAGAGAGAGAGAGAGAGAGAGAGAGAGAGAGAGAGAGAGAGAGAGAGAGAGAGAGAGGAGAGAGAGAGAGAGAGAGAGAGGAGAAGAGAGAGAGAGAGAGAGAGAGAGGGAGAGAGAGAGAGAGAGAGAGAGAGAGAGAGAGAGAGAGAGAGAGAGAGAGAGAGAGAGAGGCTGATAGAATATTGCACTTCTAGAAGCCAATCTGTAATAAAAATGGGACTATAGAGAAATTTCCTACGACCTTATGTTTTGCGATTTCTTTAAAAAATAATATTGGCTCAGAATCTCTCTCCAAATACATTTGGGAAAAATACATTTGCAAAGCGTCTACCCCAGTCAGGCAAACCCGGAACTCAGGAAAGGGGAAAAAAATAGTGAAATGAATCCACTTGCGTAGAGGAAAAGGAAAATCCACACAAACACAGCATCGAGTGAGACAAAATCCACACAAACACAGCATCGAGTGAGACAAAATCCACACAAACACAGCATCGAGTGAGACAAAACACACAAACACAGCATCGAGTGAGACAAAATCCACACAAACACAGCATCGAGTGAGACAAAATCCACACAAACACAGCATCGAGTGAGACAAAATCCACACAAACACAGCATCGAGTGAGACAAAATCCACACAAACACAGCATCGAGTGAGACAAAATCCACACAAACACAGCATCGAGTGAGACAAAATCCACACAAACACAGCATCGAGTGAGACAAAATCCACACAAACACAGCATCGAGTGAGACAAAATCCACACAAACACAGCATCGAGTGAGACAAAATCCACACAAACACAGCATCGAGTGAGACAAAATCCACACAAACACAGCATCGAGTGAGACAAAATCCACACAAACACAGCATCGAGTGAGACAAAATCCACACAAACACAGCATCGAGTGAGACACTGCAACAATATTCTCGCTGTTTATATATATTGGAAATATTACTGTTTTTCTTTTTATAGGCAGTGATCTGTTTTTTTTCTTTTAAAGGTAGCGATCTCTTAGAATTTCTAGCCAGAATTGCATTCAGTGTCAAAGTATATGGCAAATTTAAGATCAAATTAAGACAGCAATGATCAAATTCAAAAGCAAAATTAATGCCTAACCTTAAATCGAAGTTAATTACATAGAGACCTAATCATATATATATATATATATATATATATATATATATATATATATATATATATATATATATATATATATATATATATATATATATATATATATATATATTTTATATATATAGCACTTGAGCTGTCTCTTAGCAAGGTAGGGTGACCCAAAGAAGAAAACTCATTCACCATCATTCATTCAACAGTTGTCTTGCAAAAAAAAAAAAGGTATGCCAGCATCATAGTTCAGTGACCCTCCGAACTGTAACATGCCCATTCATTCTTTTGAGCACAGGTACTGTACTCATTACCGCCAGGACTCAAGTCTGTCTAACCAGCTTCAGAGAATCCCATCCTGAATATTCCAACCACTAAGACATCTCGGTGTTCAGATTACATCTGAGAGTCGTAAAGTGGTGCTCAGGAAGTCGACTTTCTAATATCCACCGTTTTGAGACTTTTCGTGGAATTTATGAAGGCGCTATTCTATGTCGATAAAATCTTGGAGCAGGCTAGTGGAATTACTAAAAAGGAATCCTCGAATGGGAGATGTCTTGGTAGTTAGGTTGGCAGAGTCGTAAACAAAACTGGCCTCGTAGAATACTGAAATGAAATTAGATAAGGAGATTCAGCCTGGAATTTATCCCTAGGAGAGAGAGCCATAATTTGACTTTAGACCCGAGTCAAGAGCAACTTTTCCAATTTTTAACTTCTTGACGTTAGCTTCATGTGCATGTTTAGAAGTAAAGAGCGTGAAGGATTATACGACACGTATACAGGAGTGAAAGTAGACGGTATAACGATAACAACACTGCATAAGAGGACACTGAGTGCATGCACTCTGGATATTTTCACTGGAGTGACCCAAGTCCCAGGACAGAAACCTAGTTAATTAAGACGTCGTTATTAAATACGTTTATTGAATACGTTTATTAAATCCTGTCATATCCGATCATGTATCATTACCGCTACTCCTTCCTTCTATACACACTGCAACAAAATACAAATATAGACGCTGGGTAAACACTGGATATAATCTCTGTTCTGGGGCACTGTCAACTGATCTAAATATTGATTTTTTGTTTATCAAAGGAGCAGCAGTTATTTTCGAGTCATTGAATATTCATTTCTTTGATTAATACACATTGTATATACCTTGAGAGGTGTATTTTTCTCAGTGTATATACACTGAGAGTTTAAAGTAATCCCTATTTTAGGCATTAAAGTGTTCCTGTCTGGTGGTCTGGTAGCCTCAATGAACCTCATATAGTCGATAGGCTTCAAACTCTCTCCCCACCCCCCTTTAACCAACCAACCAATCTAAATTAAATACTTAAATTTCCCCCTGCTAATGTTAAGTCCTAAACTACCATTAACATTCCATTAGCTACGACCATCAACATCACTCTGTCTAATCATCCCTTGCACTGAGTCTATCTCAACTTCCTTATTTTCAAAGTGGTCATCAACCAATCATCAACTTCAATGGGAAGTGTGTTGACATTTTCTGTAAGTGCAAAAAAAAGGTGCCCACATTAATGTTGCATCTCTCTCCACGGAGTTTCCTGTTCTCTTTCATGTGCTATCACCGTTCTGAACTTCAGTTAGTTCGTATATGTGTGTGTTAAATTGGTTTATTGACATCGTTAATGTTTGAAGGCGATCTCGATGTCTTTGAGTTTTTCTTAATGACAAGTAAACAAGCAAGTAAACAAGTAAGTAAACAAGTAAGTAAACAAGTAAGTAAACAAGTAAGAAAACAATAAAATAATTAAGAAAATAAGTAAATTTTGATTTAAATCTTACGTACGTAAAATTGATTTAGCCTAAAATAACCCAGTAAAGTCGAACAATGTGAGTTATTTCCTATGGGATTATTATTATTATAATCGTGGGGAAGCGTTAAACCCGTATGATTATACAGCGCATATGGGAGGGGGTTGGCGCGTGGAAGGTATTCAGGCTTAATTCAGGGAACTGGAGCACAGATCCAATTCCTTAGATCAAGAGCCCCTCACCAACGTCAAGGAACCTTCCTTGAGGGGCTAAACCCACAAGGGTCAGGGAGGGTTACACGATCACTTGGGAAGTGTTTATTCTGTATTGTGTATTTTTTTCTTCATATTTTTTTAGAGATATGTCAGGTGAATTTCCTTCATGAATATTATTTTCGTTTGGGGGTGAAGGGGTAAGGACTCGTGC